>CM034536.1:51886530-51889030 GCA_020002185.1 Paraescarpia echinospica
CCCTGGCCTAAGGCTAAGTCTAAGACTACCGTGCTTGGCACGTATTATAGACGTATACTATTAATCATATTCATAAAATACAAACTTAAATAACATAATATCTAAAAGTCAAAATATATAATGTTGTTTCTGTAGTGATATAAATTCAGAGAAATAGAATAAGTCATGATCTGCATCTGACGTGGCATGTTTTCAACGGCGCTAAAACTATATTTCTCTTGCGTTCTCTGCACCAACATTTTCAACACAGACTAATAAATACCCATAGAACTGGCTAAAGACACCAGTTTTCTTTACTAATACATCCGTTTGTGTCAAAATTACAATTAAAATAGTCATGCCATAAAATCGATCAAAATTAGCTTAATTTTTGTGAAATTTCAAAAAGAAAAAGACGTAATGAAAGGACAACTTACGCTCCGGAAGAATCCTGCAGTGAATGAGGCAGGCGACAGGCAAAAGGGTGCCAAAACGCGAGTTGAAACAAAATGCTAACAGGGTGCTCGGCAAACGAGACGGCCTGCGGTGATCGCGATTCGACGCATGCAAAACAACCCAGTTTGCGAAATTCGTTCAAATGCCTACTTAAGACTTAAGTAGTTAAGGAATAAGATTACGATTCTAGTTCTAGTTGTTTCCAGCTCTCTGCAACATTCTATTAACTGACTAGTCTGTATATATTGTGGTTACAATGTTATGATCTTACAAGATCTCATTCAACTAGTCAGCCTTTTTCAGAACATTATCGCCAAGCCGACCTTTCTATGCTGGCACTGAGGCCAGTGAGGGTGGTCACTGCCAGGGTGCTTGTCGTCCTCAGTGGTTCTTTTACGTCCCAAATTGAGAAATAGTTAACTAAGTTGGGTTATTTAAGTAAAGAGAAAATTTAGGAAAACATGCAAGGTACATGTAGTTATAACAGCGAAATCTAATGTGTCCAGATAACCGACAATATGCACATTCACAATGTGACTCACTCACAGACTTGACACTGACAGCAATCGCGTCGCCATTGGGCGATAATAGGGAGTTTATATACACATACTGATGGAAACAGTTTAATTTGGCTATTTGATAACACTGACAACTGTGCTGCTGTTAATCATACCAAACCAGCATAAATACTGATAAATAACAACATAGGACAAACTCACATTTGATTTCATAAACGCTTAATAACTAAGTAAACGTCTCAGGCTCCGACACGCCAATCTTCGGCAATGGTGGTGCCATCTGGTGTTTGGTCTTACAACTCAAAAAAGTTATCCGTTTTATCCACCAGGGTTTATTAAATTGAACGTTGAGTTCACACACGCACCCACGCACCCACGCAAACACACACACACGCGCGTACACCACACACCACGCGCGTACACCACACACCACACGCGACACACCACACATACACACACGACACACACGACACACCAAACACGTCACACCACACACGACACACGCACGCACACACGCACACACCCACAAACGCACACACCTCCCTCACACACACATGCGCGCGTACACCACACAACACACACACGCCATACACCACACACCATGCACCATGCACGCACCATGCACGCACCATGCACGCACCATGCACGCACCATGCACGCACCATGCACGCACCATGCACGCACCATGCACGCACCATGCACGCACCACGCACCACACACACCACACACACGAACACGCGCACACACGCACACACGCACACACGCACACAAGCACACACACACACACCCGCGCGCGCATACACCACACACCACATACCACACCACACACAAACACACACAAACACACAAGCACACACACCACACACACCACACACGCACACACGCACACACGCACATACGCACACACGCACACACGCACACACGTACACACGCACACACGCACACACACACCACACGCACCACACACACCACACACACCACACACAAATGTGGAATGCAGTGCTGGAAATATAATTTCAGCTAGAGGGATTCTTAACGGCAGCTTAAGAGTTTATTACAAGGACCTTCAAAATACCATTGAAGACCATTCAAATACCCTTGACCAAAACACACCCTAACACCACCCAATGGTATTTGAGTGGTATTTTTGTAAGGGCATAAAACAGTGTGATTTTCGGCCTCTGCCTCCCAATCTTCAGAGCTGGTATGTTGCAGGCCTACAGGTCGCGCTTAATTTACAGACGTCCTTGAATCTGAGGGCTGTGCGTCCCACTGTTTTCGCTCACTGACGAGTTGTCTATATAGGATGTCGTTCGGCAAGCGGCCATCGTCCATGCCGGGTCCAGCGAATGGATACGTTTCTGGCTCAGCAGTGAGTAGGCCTACATGCTGGGGATCCTAGCACGGTCCAGCATGTCGCTCGCTGTAAGGGACACGGTCCTGCCAGGTGATATTGAAGATGCGATTGTGGCACCGCATGTGGATTAAGGTGTTGAGGCTGCACTAGGCGTAAGTAGGCGGTCCACGTACGATTCGCTGTCGTAGAG
>CM034536.1:51894030-52134307 GCA_020002185.1 Paraescarpia echinospica
ATAAAGGCAGGTAAATTTTCTATGTTAATTGCAGCTTGACGCGCTCAATATATAGGGTTATATCACGTGGCATGGATGACCACACCGGTTATGGGAACGCCGGATGGCTTAGGGGCCGATTTAACCCTCCCTTGCAGAGTTCTACCACACGGTGTGGGTCAACTGTGAAAGATCAGGATTGTGACACTACTCTCCAGAGTAGGGTTGTAAGGAGCTCCCGATGAGATGTCCCGAGCCGATCATTGGTGCAGTTAGCTCTGTATCATAGGCAGTACTGGCTCCAGTGTCTCCCACTTCCGGATTCTCTCTTTTTGTTTTTCCAAAATTAACTTCAATGCTGTTGGGCCATTTACAAGACCTGAAAAGTAAAGTGCATAACATCTTACAGGTTCTTACACGTCCTCTTCTGGCTTGACTAGGGATTACTGCATTTGCCTCTTACGTGCCAACTCTCGCTTTTGACATATGCTCGGACTGTTTGCATGCGTCTGAGTGTGGAACAATCTAAGGTAGGAGTGGAGCAGTGTATTCAGTTTCCATAGGGTGGTTTTGGTATAACTTATCTCTTTTTGTGTCAAACGACTGCATCGGTGAAACGTCAACCACAGATTGTGGGAGACTGTTTCATTCGTCTGTTCGTCGGAATATAAATCAGTTATTTCTAGGTGGTGCCCTTTCTTATGTGCCTCATTGGCTCCCAAAGTAACAACATTGGATAAGACTGCTGGATGATATTTCCCTGTTAGTATCTTATACATTTCAATCCCGTGTGGCGACCGTACGATAGAGTTGGTAATTTCAGTCTCTGTAAACGTTCTTTCTATTCAAGGTCTTTGAAACCAGGAATTAATTTGGTTGTTCTGCGCCGACCATTTTCAAGAGCTGTAATATATTTAATTAAGAAAGGATTTAATAGTTGTAGAAAAACACTTTTCATCCGTGTGATCGAAAGTACGTCGGATTATCCCCATCATCGAATTGGCTTTATTATTTTGTGTGTGACATATATGCTTCAAAAGCAAGCGATGGATTGAACGTGACTCGAATAACTTTCACATTGTCCGTACTTGTAAGTGTTGTCTGGTTGTCTCCCAATGAATAGGCCTGATTCCTTGTGAATAATGATCCAATTCTCATATGGATACATTTATGTGGATAACATTTCAAAAGTGATGTATCTGTCCAGCGTCCGACAGAGATAAGATCTTATTGCAGTTTTGTGCAGTACTCTTCGGTATAAATAGGACTAAAAAGTATCAGATCATCCGCAAACAAGAAAATATGAGAGACCTTTATAACATCAGGTAAATATTTTGTGAATATAACAAAAAAAGAAGGCCAATCACTTATCCTTGTGGTATTCGACTGATTACCTCCTGCCAATTTGAAAATGTGTTATTTACTCTTACTCGTAAGTGCCTGTACAGAAGAAATAATTGTATGGTTTACAAATGCTGTTGTACTGGCAAAAGAAGAACTAACTTGACTAAAACGAGAATATAAAAAACCACTCAACTCCACCACATGTTATAGCAATATCAGAAGTAAAGCCTACACATTTTAAAAGACAACTTACCACGCAGGAATACAACTTGGAATTCTTCTTCTTCATCCTTGTGTTAGGCAGCCACCATCCGTTGAGCAAATCGACTCTGCTCGGAGATTTTGCTGCACTTTGGGGGGCTGCTGTGCTTAATAAAATAATAGTTGATGCGCTAGGCATTAAAAGATCAATAAATTATTAAATACATTTAAAATAGAAATTGATCAACTAACTACAATCCGGCTGGAACTGTATTATATGGAAACTGTGAACATGAGTGAAGGCAAAGGCAGAGGGCTGTTCTTGTTTATTCACAATTGTTTGGCATTTCAAGTACACCAGTTTGATGTTGAGTTGAATGAAGCACTGTTTTGCATTTTGGTACTGAAACGGAAGGATACAATTCTGTTAGGCTCTTTTTATAGAAGCCATAATAGCACCACTGAGAAAAATGACAACGTTAAGAAATTACTGGATAAAATAAGTGAGAAATGTTTTTCAACTGTTCTGCTATACTTGGAGATTTCAACTATCCGTAGATTGATTAGTAAATAATCTCAACTACAGCAGCAAGAACTGAAGATAAATAATTTAAATTAATTAAAAAAATCGAGACTGTTACTTGGTGCAACATATTACTGAGCCCACTAGAGGTATTGATACAACTGAACCATCACTCCTTGACCTTGTAATCACTCCATCAGCATTAGGAAGAAGCGACCATTCATTCAAACCCGAGCTAAAATCAAAAGGAAAAACAGATTGTGGAAGAATATCTTCTTACCAAAGATATCCAAGCTTAAGAGGAATTTTGCCTTTTGCGCTATTAGGTCAGGAGACTGACAAGAAAAGCACCAAAACTGTATGAAAAGGATATAATTAATGAAATAAAACATAATCTAAGAAATCTTGCAGTATGCAAGGGCAAAAATGAAGACATAAACGGAAATACCCAACTTTCTAGAAAACAAAGACGACGGACTTGGAAAAACATAAGTGTTAGCCAATTACTTCTCCTCGGTAATTATGAGATAATCAGAAGGATATATCCCGGAGGAACCTATGAGAATTTATAACACAATGGAATCTTCCAATATCAACCCATCGATAGTGGCATATCAAAACTAAAAAAACTAGCATATCAAAATCTATCATATCAGTGTAGTGTGTGGCAGGTTCGATCCCTGCTGATGTTCAGTCATACATTACTGGTTGTGCACACATACACTTACTCCATTCAGTAATTTCAGCCGTTTACAATAACTCCATCTAAATTAAGTTAATTCCACTTAAACAACTATTGGAAATAGCACAGCAAATTATGGATTTTAAAAGAAATTAATCAGGTATATTGCAAGGTATATTATGTCCTAATGATATGGTTTCTAGATTATCAGGGTTTCACTATCATATGAACAATTGTCATAACAAGTTAAAATTTTTGTAAAAACAAATTGACACATCTATAATCATGTACACACATGCTGAATAATATTAGGCATTGGAAATTGGTAGGACAACAATATTTTCAGACAAACATGTGTTTAAAACAGGCAATTCTCTTTTACTTCATCCCATGATCAGAGGTAATGAGTGACTAGTCTTTTTGTTTTCACTTCTCTTTAAGTACAAATCGGCTTGCATTTTGCTTAATTAACATAATGCCAGTTCTTGGTGTGTTTACCATAAAGGTGTATTATATTCAACAATACGTGGCCAGTGATATCTGTGTTACTGAATGTAAAATGTTTCAAACAATTTCAAGTTAGGGAATAACAAAATAATGCTCTTCTTGAGGAAACATTGTTTATTAGTGTAAAAATAAACAATACACAAGTTACTATTGATAGCATATATACTTGAATCGAGTGAACTTCGCCTAGTACCACCAATATGGCCAAAAACCCAACATTACCCAACTAAATGTAGATCTACACACCATAAACTATGTTCATCTTGGAACCAATGAGCATCTAGTATTCACCAGGTTAGGTATCCACAGCTAGACGAGCATGTTGATAAATCTTTAAATACTTTACTACGAAAACCTAACGTTTCTTTACCATGTGCTTTTTACATTTTCTTTATAACGTACTGGCATTTAAACTATCAGGCAACAATGCAGTATTTTGAACAGATATATTGTTAAACCACACATGGTTCATCCAACTCTACAAAACTATAAAAGCAGGCATGGGACATATGAAATGTTGTACATTCTATTAAAATACATCACAAGATTTCTTTCCCCTACAACTCTGTTTCAGTGTGGAAAAATATTCAATAAGTATTTGGCATATTTGGCATTTGCGCTCAATACATACTTTACATCAGACCATCACTTCTGTTGGCATGATCTAGTGATACGATTGCACATAATTACCTTATCTCGCCATCATATTAACATTTCTTTATGAATTTGCCCTTCACCATTTAAGGACAACATTTCACTGCTAGAAAATATGTACACATTAAGCAAAATTACAAAGAATTCACGTCTACAGGCTAATGGTACAATTCATTCTGACATTAGTTAACCTCCTGTTTCGCATAGACCTGATCTACACAATTTTTATCATTGTAGCTACACACAAGTTTATAGTGTCTAAATTATGTTGGCAACATTGAAAATACATTGAATGTTTTTCTTGGGTTGACTTGGCTCGTATGCCTAAATCAATATCTACTCTTCAGCATGTCCTATTACAGCATCAGGCCCAGCAGAACCAACCAACCTAACATCTCCCTTCCAGCGGTGCATAGGCATCCACCTTTATGACATTTTGTTTGCCGTTTGCCACATGATTTCCAATACTTAAAAATTTCATCAATTATATAATAGATCTTTTTAACAGACATTTTTCAGCAAGATGACAACAAAACTGTGCTTTTGTTTGATATATCAACCAGTTCTTATTCTGTTAATAAGTTTCAAATCAAATATCAACCAGCCGAGATATATAATTTTAATCGGTTACATTTATGTTAATAAAACTAATAAAGCTGACAAAATAACACACTTTGTTTAATAAATAAACAGGCCCCAAAACATAAAGAAACAAGAACACTGTAGCAACTGGATGGCCGCAGCAATGAGGGGTGTCAGGGCGCCACGACATACCCAGACAGCGTTAGTGGTGAGGTCCAGGGGTCCCTTGCCTTGGATGTACAGGTTGCTGACACAACCCTCTAGCATCTTCTCGTACTGACCAAATGTCATGCCGTCCAGGATAGGCACGCCACCAGAAGCATAACCAAATCAAATCAAATCAAATTTATTGTAACTCATTACAATTCATACAATACAAATCAAATTAAGACAAATCCTACATAATAACATAATGAGCAGAACAAGGGAATAACATTATACTATGTTATATTCCCTACATAACAACCAATGTCAACCCTCTGGCAATACTGGCCGAACACGCTTCAATTAACCTATCCAGCACGTGATATGTTGCCTAGCAAAACCTCCCGTCAATTCATCAGAAAACACAGAAGGTGTGTGTGTGTGTGTGTGATAATTTAGGTACATTTGCTGCGGTCTCTGATGATGATGTGCACAAGTTGGTTATGAAATCTAAGACAACCAGCTATGTTCTGGACCCCATGCCAACCAAATTGGTCAAATAGTATATTGAGGAATTTGTGCCATTCCTTACACACATCATCAATTGCTCCATTGCTGCTGGGGAATTCCCACATGAATGGAAGACGGCATACATTGACAAGTATTTAAATGCAAATGCAAATACTTTTGACATTTGAAATGCAAATGCATTTTGTTTATGTCCAATGCAAATACTTTTCAAAAGTATTTCAATACTGTTCAAATACTTTTCAAATACTTTTCTAATTATCTTGACGTCCCCGTGCTCGTGCACAATAAATAATGACAAAAATGAGCTATACATGACCATTGTTTATCCAGAATTAAGGGAGTTCATTGAGTCAATAGTCCCATGTTATAATTTGTCACACATTATTAAATTTTCTCCTGTGACAGGTTAATCCTGTTTTGCATTTCCTGTGCCCACTGATGCACTGTCTTCCAATAAAATTAGAATAAGCCACCCGTTGTTAATTAAATGCTTGCTAACCTGACCCTGTCACAGGCCAACTGATACACTGATCATCCATCTGATAATGACCCAAGTAGTTAATGACCAAAGCATGCAAATGCTGCAGTTGGTCAGCTAATAAAAGAGCTATAGGAAGGCCAGTTTTCTCTCAGTGAATGTCATGCCTCGGTGATCACATAATTAACATGAGTGACCTGTATCAACTGCCTAGTCCAAGCAACAATTTAATTAAGTACAGCTGTGATAACAGTTTTCATTGACATAATTAAATGCTATAAGTATTTGAAAAGTATTTGATTTTTAAATATTTTTAAAATGTATTTAAATGCAAATAGTTTTGGCTCCAAATTTTCAAATGCAAATGCAAACACTGGATCAGTTGCATTGGTTGGGATTTGACCCCATGTCTGCACCCTGTATCGAATCTCCAGTATATCTCTAAATTAACAGAATGAGCTGTTGTAGACCAACTTTGCTTTCATTCAGAATGTGGATTTGTGAAACTGCACTTGTTAAGGTCCAGTCTGACATTCTTTTAAACATGGACCAACAGAAGGTCACACAACTGGTTTGAATTTACTTATTGTCGGCTTTTCATACTGGGGACCATAAGATTTTGTTGATTATTGTGAATTGTTCTTTTGGTGTATCAGGCACAGCTCTAAATTGGTTTTCATCTTATCTTCAAATTCAATCAATTATTATTGATGGTACTGTGTCTGACAAGTTTAAACTTGATCAGGGAGTACCGCAAGGATCATGCCTCGGTCCTGTGGAATTCACAGAGTATTTTAGCCCTGTTTTTTATATCATTGATCAGCAAGGTATGTTGGGGTATGCGTATGCTGATGACCATCAGGTGTACTGTAGTTTTAATGCCAATTCTATGGACAGTAATCGCGAGTCTATGGAACGGTGCATTAGAGACATCAATAGCTAGATACAAAGCATGACACTTAAAACAAACATCTCCAAGACTGAATACATCTTAATTGATACTCTGCAACAACTGGAAAAAACCAGTTGTTGCGGAAAATGCCTAAAAGTGGTCTCATTTATGATTCTATCATTTTTGGTTCTCGAGTTATTGCAAAAACTTACTCCGAACAGTGGCCATCTTGGTTTTGTCCAATATGACCATCACATAGGGAGCTCAGCTTGGCTGAAATGGAAAAATTAAATGTCATGGCCATATCTAACGCTGGTCCAAAAATTGTGATTGTGGAAAGATGTGAACAATTATAAGATTAAGCCCCCTGACTATATACAGGCCAGTTACAATCTACCAAGGGGGGTAGGATGCAGGAATTTGGGATGGGCTCAGCTCAAAATCAACTACATTTTAAGAGGGGTAAGATGCAAATGTTGCACATTTGGGGTTGGGTCCATTCTCAGTGTTCAACATTACTTCAAAATTAATTTTGTGTACAAACTGTGCATTAAATTTAGGTGCAAATGATTGGAGGATAGAACAAATTCCTGTGAACAGGAATTTTCAAGACAACTAAGAGTCATTGATCTGTGCTGTGAAGATGTCAATAACAATTTCTTCAGGCCAATAAGAAATAAACATTCCCGTAATTTAACAGCATGATATTAGGTCGGGCAGCAAAGATTTGTTTTCCCTTATGCTGTTTGGATTGATACAGCTAAGCTAATCAATTATTATACCTGTTAACTCTCCCGTGAAATCTGGGAGGCGCCCGGCATATTGGTAAATCTACCGGATTTTCTCTCGAAATCTCCAACACCCCCCGTCTTCGAGACAGCGCGACACCATGGGTGATGTGCCAAGACGTGCTGAACCAAAAAATCTCCAACAGCACCCACCCCAATCTTCCTATGTCAAGATCCGAGATATATGAGAAGTATGCTGAAAGACTGAGGAATCTCCAGGATTTCAACAACAAAGTTGGCAGGTATAAATTATATATTTTACTTGTCATGTTGTAAGAACTTCTAGGGTCAGGTATGTTTAAAGTGTCAGACGAGCATCCAAAAATAAAATATTCTGGTAAGATTTAACCATGGGAGTAGAATATCATCGTTAGATACATCTGCCTGATTCACAGTGTGAACGTTGTTGGCTGTTTATTGCTCGCACACAGCCTGCAATATTTTCACTTGTCTTTGACGTGAATAATACAGACGGCGTATTGCATACAACAATGTAATCCACTTACTTGAACATGTAGTGCCATCAAACATATAACCGTACGAGCATGTCATACATTGATCAGCAGTGATGCAGGAATCACAGATGTCAGCACAAGCTGAAAGCAGAAGAACTTGGCATTACACCCAGAATTGTATGTGGTTCACAGAAACACTGCGACGTCTCAGCAGCACTCGGATCCACTGCGACATACAGCAAGAAGGCTGCATGTTTATCTGCAAGGCAACCGGATAACATTTACATGTTTCCACCGTACACCTCGTCTTTGTTCTGCGATGTAGAATGTATTAACTGTGTAATATAGATTTGAATATGCATTTGTAGCATAGCATTTTAATTTTGTGAGTGCATTGTGCTATTCCGTTAACAATGCAGTTGTTTGTGTTCGACTCCCCATAATAATTTACGTGTAGGGTAGGACATCACTGCAAACTCAACACACCATTTTGTCTAGTGGTGTTGCACCACCAGCACAACGTACAACAAATAACCAATGTTGAAGTTGAACGTGTATTAATATCAAACACTGTAGAATGCAATACATACCTTTTCATGTCTTTGAAGTACTGTCATTGACTAAGAGTGACTTGCAAGAGTCATTGTCACACACGTTTGCCACAGAACACATGGAGCAGTAAGCGGCACATACTACAACAAGCAAATAAACATCAGTTGAGCAGTCACAACAAGGAACAGTAGATGACACGGTCTCTCAAGACAGACATCAGCCATAGAGACAGGGAGAGGGGGAGAGAGTGACACAGAGAAAGGAGTCAAGGAGAGAGGAAGAGCGATGGAGAGAGAGGGAGAGCGGGGAAGAGAGAGGAAGAGGGAGGAAGAGGGAGGGAGAGAGACAGCGGTGGAGAGAGACCGAGGGGGAGAGAGAGAAGAGGGGAGAGAGAGAGGGGGGATGGAGAATGATGGAGAGGAAGAGAGACAAACATACATAACATTGTGTATTTGATTGGCAGCCAGTGTAGTTCTTTTAGAACTGGAGTTATGTGGTCACGGCGAGGTGTGAACGTGACGATTGTGACTGCAATAAATTTGCATTCGCTGGAGTTTGTGAAAGTGGTTTCGTGGTAGTCCAGCCAGTAACGCGTTCCCGTAGTCCAATCTAGATATGACGAAAGCGAGCACAAGTGGTTTAGTCGCATATGTTGTGAGGTATCGCCTCATACGACTGATGTTGTGGAGGTGCATATTCGCTGTTCGGCAAATGGCACTTATGGGTTAGTCATGTTGAGGGATTGGTCAAATACAGCGCCCAGATTGCGCGTACTTGAAGACGAAGTCAAAGTGGTGTCAAAAATACGAATTTTCTTTAGTAGTGACAATTTCTGTTTAGTACCAAACACCATGACATCTGTCTTCTGATCATTTAATTTCAGCAAATTGGTCCGATACCATTCGCCAATTTCTTATAGACAAGAGCACAAACTATCCATTGAGTTCAAGTAGGCCATCTCCACCAGGACAAAACGAAACATAAAGTTGCGTGTCGTCGGCATATAGGTGATAATAGTGGTGTGATATATGCAGTGAACAGCAATGGCCCGAGTACGGAGACTGACGGTACACCAAACGGCACAGCAGTTGGGGAGGATTTGACACTTCCAATACGAACGACTTGATGCCAACCGGACAAGTAAGATCTGAACCACTCAAACGCAGCGCCAGTGGCACGGAATCTGTGAGTGAGTCTGCTCAATAGAATTCCGTGGACAATGGTGTCGAAAGCGGCGATCAAGCCAAGCATAACCAACACAACAACACAGCCACGGTCTACTGCAGACAGAATGTCATTGTGAACTTTAAGCAGAGCCGTTTCAGTTGAGTGATCTTGTCGATATGCCGATTGAAACTGGTCGTGCAAGTTGTTCTCTTGCATGTGGACGTTCAGCTGTTTTGCTACAACGCGCTCGATTACTTTAGAGAGAAATGTCAGATTCGATACAGGTCGATAATTCTGCATTGATTCTGGATTTAGTCCAGCCTTCTTGATAGCGAGATGCAGCCAGTCTTGTATTTATCTGGAACAACGGACGCGTGCAGATAAACTAAGCTGACCTGCATTATGATCGTATTGATCAACCAGTTCTTCTACGTTCAGCAAGACAAGATCATCCGAACGGAACAGTGGAATGTCTTGTCGAAAAGACACTACATTATTGTTGCGTAACTTGCAATATTTGATTTTCATCAAAAGAGTGCGATGTTGAACAATGTCTATGATGAAGCTCACCGCAAAGTGGTCAGAAAGGCCCATGTCCGTAACGGTAACATTTCGAACAAGGAGTTCGTCCTTGCTGCGGGTCATGAGTACATCCAAAGTGTGTCCTTTCCTGTGGGTTGGCCCGCGAACATGCAACACCATTCCAGTGGCATTCACAGAATTGATCAGTCACCGTGCATCAACATTTGCAGCGTTGTCAATATGAAAGTTCAAATCTTCCATGATAATCAGAGGTCCTGGTTTTATGACATGCTGGTCGATGAAAAGGTCCCATTCTTCAAAAAACACAGTTGTTGACAAGCCATTTTTCACTGATGGCGGCGGTCGGTAAATAACAACGATTCCCATGAATGACGTAGGTGTTCAAAGGATCGAAACGCATCGGTACCCTGTTTGTGTAAGACGATTTCGGCGTGTGGTTGATGGAATATCCATATGGTACAATGTCTGTAATCACACTGGCGTCGCTCGAAGGCTTCAACCACGTTTCGCATATCGCCATCATATCAAGATGGTTTTCAAGTATATGATCCGCAATGGCGAGTGTTTTTTGTTCCGACACGATTGTGCGTTAACGTAGCATACTCTTACGCCTTGATCGTGCTGTTCCTGTTTATACAATGGTAAAGTTATGAAATTTGGTACATTTCGGCTTGGTTGTGGCAACGTCGGTACTCTTGCGAAGTGAATTATTGTCCCGATCTGTTCTGCGACTTTACGACCGCCACGGTGTTTACGTTTCGTAGACGAACGCTTGAAGATGTACAGTTGGTTAAAGAGAAGATTCACACAGCAGGTAATCGGAGATCTGATATACCTGGTTGCATGGGCGGCAGTTGACAATAAATGTGTCCTAGAATGATGCACCACTGATGTTGACACACACGCATGCTGAAGTGCGTCTTGCGTCACCGAGTATCATCGGCGATTGCACAACAGTTTTCCGTGGTCCGGTGTTGTCCAAGAATTGACAACAGCGTTCTGCTTAACAAGTTTGCAACCGGTTCTCAAGGCAAGCGTAGACGAATGTCGATTAAAAACAATAACAGTCCGGCACCAGTAATACTTTTCAAGTAAAATGTAAACGTCCGAAGTAATGTATGTACCTATATACACGCACCTGAGAAATATGAAAAACGTTCCTTGAATTGAAATACGTCAAACTTGTATAAATAGGACAGATGTCGTGGGAGCTACTGCCAAGCACAACACCTCAGCTCCATGTCATGCCATGAATATGTAAAAATAAAATCGACACACACCTCAGAAGGGCGGGATACTTGTAAATAAAAAAGGGTTGAACTTTCGATAAGCCAAAAGGCTTCCTTGTCCACCTGCCATCTAGAGTTAATTATCTGCGTGGCAATCTTGTTAAATAAGCTGAAATTATGCTGTCGCGGCGGTTAAAAATTGCAATAGCAACCCCCATCTTCTGATGTCACAGTTGAGCCAGGCAAGCAAGCGGAGAAACTGAAGAAAAGTTGAAGTGAAGATACAGCGACATGGCGTAGCGGCAAAAAAAATCAACAGACCTCCCCCACCCGTCTTCCCATTTCATCAGTTGAGACGAGTTAGGAGGCAGCGTAAGAGACAGCGAGAAGACGGAGAAATTACGGCTGCGCAAAGACGAAACATTTTCAACAGCACCCCCCTCGCCCCATACTCCCCTTCACCCCCAGTCATCCGATGTCACCAGTCGAACAGAGACAGTGAGGTTCACAGAAATTATTTGAGGCTCACAAAACACTTCCAATTATACACCTACCAACCCCACCTCCTTCACTGCAACAGCAAGACGTCTCTGGGTGCAGTTTTTTCTTTGTGCGACAAATAGTGGCGCCACATCACGGGGCTTGGTTAATCAAGGCTAGAGAAAAATGCTTTAGTTCCAACAGATGACATTACTGCTATTAGCAGTCCAAGGACTGCCGTCTCAGATCTGCTGAACTGGGATGAAACGTACTTAAGAAAGTTCATTCCAGCACGGCACAGACGCCTACAAACAATCATAGTTGTTGATGAGACGGTAGCTGTTTGAGTGTCAACACAGTGTGCTTGCGAGATCACTCAGAACAGCCTCAACTAATCGTTTAGTTAGTTAATGGGTATATGTCAACACCATCCCAATGAAAAACCATTGCACGTAATATTTTATCATACCTTTACAGACTTATGTTACGTATAAACATCGAATCAAACAGACATGCAAATAATATAGTAATTGTTATAGATGTAGGCTCTCCATGCATAATCTTTGCGCATCATCTTTGTCCGTAGATGAAATCAAGGCTGACCTGGCTCACTGTCTCATCCATTACATGATGGGGCACGGTAAGCACCTGCCCGGTGGATGTGAACTCGTCGTGGGTGGGGGATTTCAAGACAACAAATGCGCAGAATCAACTGTTAGAGATGTTGTGCATTTAAATAAGGAAACAGACACGCACATCATAGTACACGCATGAGACAGTGACAAGTAAGTTCAAGAGGACAGTGGTCGTGTACATAGACACACGTGTCTTCCTCATGTTGCTTCTCTTTATAGCCTCATATTACATTCATGTGACAATGGCAAGCACGTTCAAGAGTACAGTGGTCGTGTATATAGACACACGTGTCTCCCTCATGTTACTTCTCTTTATGGCCTCTTATTACATGCATGTGACAGTGACAAGCACGTTCAAGAGGACAGTGGTCTTGTATATAGACACACGTGTCTTCCTCATGTTGCTTTTCTTTATGGTCTCATATTACATGCATGCGACAGTGACAAGCGCGTTCAAGAAGACAGTGGTCGTGTACATAGACACACGTGTCTTCCTCGTGCTGCTTCTCTTTATGGCCGGATTCAGTAAGACCAACTATTGGGTTGTACTTGGTAATGTTGTAAGAGGTGGCACTACTTTGAACACATAGAAGTGCTCATCTGCAGGTGGTGTGGTGTTCTATATATATCAGTTTGGAGGTGAAGGTGAACGCATATTGTGAACGCATTATGCTAAACCATTAATGTAGGTAAAAACAATATGGAGCTTTAGCGCCATTCCGCTCCGCTGTCGGGTCACAACAGCGGAAGACGGGGGGGGGTAGTTCTTGAGTATTATTATTCTGCATCGGGCCGCGGTAATTTAACCTTCTCCGCTGCCTCGGCTCTCGGCTGATGACATCGAAGACGAGGGGTGGCGGTGGGAATATTTATCGCGGGCCGCAGCGACGTTCAACATTTTTGAAGCTCATCAGAAACCTCCAGTTGCACCCCATTGACAATCGCCACGAAAAAAACACCTTATAGATTCCAGAATACTTCGATTTTCCCATTGACGCTCGCCAAAAACCCACATGCACGCTCAGATTTATTCGGGGGGGAGAACCATATGTCTGCACTCAGTGAAATTCCAGGGGCAGTTACCCCTTAGCACCCTTTTCCCACGCATATGACTCACCATAGAAACGAGCGCAGTGGCTCGCAGCAGCATCTTCATTGTATATTAGAGTGTGCACGTGTCTTTTATGACCAGCACGTGACCCCACACTTGTCAATGTGACGATGATAAAGAAAACGATAGTGCAGAACTATTGTGCAGTGGCAGACCAACGGATGTGGAATGTTTCATGAAATATGTGCGATCAACAGTAACATTAAAGGCATTCCGGCAAACATCTAACTCACCTATTTTGCTTCTAATATGGGATCGGGCAAGTATTTTGTTATAAAAAGCCATTTTTGACCTAATACAAGTTTTAATTAATATCTTGAATCTCATAATAGTATACCTGTCCAAGGACAACAACATATACATTTAGTACGCAAAAATAAGATGGATATGAATGATAGTTTACGAGATATCATGTTTTCAAAATGAGGTTTTTAAGCAGTTTAGCAACTGGCAGGAGACAAACACAAAATAAAAAAATACAACTCAGGCAAATACATATATGAACACTTGGAAGATACATTTTATAAGTAGGCATTAAAACAAGTTTCAGTGAGCTGTATTGTGTTGTTTGGTTTTTATCTGAATTTTTGTGAATGGGTTTCCTTTCCCTGATCACCTCGAGTCATGGAAAATTGTCAAAACTGAAACTGTTCTGGACCTGAAACCAGAACAACCTTCACAACATAATAAAGTAATTACGTGAATAAATAATCAGATATTTCTAATGTACTGTAGTTAGAGAGTTAAGTTCTGTAAGAAATATAGCTTATTTTGTATAAGTATAACTGCTTTTTATAAAATAATATTAAATTAAAACTATCTGTAGTTGCATATTTAACACAACCACTGTTTCTTAGTAATTTTGTAAATTTGGATATTCGTTTTAAAATATATTAATGTACATTTCAAAATGATTTGGTCGTATAACAAAAGGAACAACCAGCTTACGTTCTTATGAAAGTTATAACTAAATGTTGTCGATCTCGGCCCGCCGTGCATTCTACCATCGACATTACTTTATTATAAAATTATGATATTATATTTGCTTTAATTTGACATATAACGTATATATGTACATTATTTCCAAAGTAGACAAAACAATATATATTATTTAGTAAATACGATTTCTCATGTGTATCCGTAGATCGTATGTGCAGTTTGAAAGTCGGCCTAAATAGCAACGACATGCCAACATAATTATTATCGCCGGTCGGACATGGGCGTAGCAGCAACGTTTGCCGACATTCCTGTTATTGACTAAGTATTTCATAATTCCCTAATCGTTTATAACGTAACACATACATGTTACAGTATACATAAAACATATTCGATCATGTAAAGTGGGATAACAAACAGTGAAAATAGCACAAAGAATGCTTAGCAAAATATCAGTTAACGACGGGTATCGCATGCCCCTCACACCAAAGATCGACTTGTACTATAGCGCCCATTGCTAAGGTTGTGTGGATCAGTCTATTTTATCGCGATGGGAGATCCACTTTCAACAGTACACAAATACTCAAATTATTCGCTACACGTTATCAATACAATATTATTTGTTGTGTAGATCATATCTGTTTGCAATTAGGAACCACAATACGCAGAAATATCTTGCATACGCATCGACAAAAATACTAACTAACGGCACGAGTAGCGAGCGAGCTACCGAAGCCGCGCTAAGCGTCGGTACTCGGGTAAAATTAATAAATCTTTCACCTTTCAAGTGTCGGCGCGGCAACAAATTTAATGTAGCTAGCCGCTCACCGCCCGATTGTTTACGCTGCGACGCATCTCGACGGTCGTAGGCAAATCGCGTATGATCGTAAAGGTAGGTAAAGGTAAGTTCTTATACAGCGCAGTATCCAGTCCTCATGAATGCTCAAAGCGCTTTACACTTTACTCCCTGGCAGACCTGTTCAATCGAACACCATCTCGACTTCTCTGGGAAGAATTCAGCCACGCTGCAATTAATGCGCGAAGACTATTCGTACACAAATATCCACCACTGTCTATCGCCAGGTACTCATTGATACAGCTGGGTGAACTGAAACAATGTAGAGTAAACGAAGTTGCCCGAGGTTCGACACCGCCGCACTGGATTCGAATCCACGTTCTCTCAGTTGAGAGTCCTGAGCTCTTTACGCTGCGCTACTGCGCTCTACTAAGATTGTGACTGGCCTACGACTGACCGCCGCACACCGCTACGATTGTTCAAAACTGGATATTATAAACCTAGCGCTATTCTTATACTCACCATAAATGTTACTATTATTGGATACACCAACTTATTCTAGATTTTAGAACATTTCACTGCTAATGCGTACACACGTAACTTCCCGGTTAGCTGTGACGCAGCGAAGGGCAAATTGCCGTTAGAAACTATTATATGTGGTTGTTATGGTAATTACCAACAAATCAAGTCGAAAATGTAGGCGTACATTTGTCTTGGTAAATTAGGCATAGTACAAATTAAAACAAATACATCGCAATTACAATTTTTAAGTTGATAATGTCGATTATGATTTCCATATGTGTCATTTGTAAATAAATGTTGCTCGAACAACTTTATTATTTGCACTATTTTTAGAAGACGACTGTGCCAATACTGTTCATCGCAATAAAATTTAGTAACGCTCATTGATCAAACGAAGTCATACCATTGAGAGTGGTGTGCATCGAGTTTTAACCAAATTTTGAAGACGTGATGCAAAGCCTGTTACATAGTAGATTGTACACGATTACAATAGAGTATCGTAGGAGGTCTGTATAGCGTGCATGAGAGGAATGAAGACGGACAATTGTACAGTTTCCGTGAATCACATCGAAGAAGTTAATTATGCCTTTGACCGATATTGGATCAGTCGGGGTGTCCTATATTGGACCACTAGTCCAATATAAGACACCCGTGGTCCATTATATGTACCATCCCAACACACATGATATATGAAAATGTGTCATTTTTAAGTTTCGGCATGTGTATATTAGACTCCTACTTATGGCTCGGGGCCTTGTTGAGTAACAGGGGAGGCCTACATTTTTAAACACGGGGTATATTATTTTCTGAAATATTCACTTTGTTGGACACTTTTGCTGGAATATGCGGGAAACTAAAAAACAAATAATATTTGTTTCTTCAAAACGCCTCATTCTATTATTGATAATATAATCATCACACGTTGCTTAAAGTTTGATAGACATGACTATTATTTTCACAGACAAGCAAGAATGTGAAACTGCCTCTTATTTTGTTATCAACGGTCAATAATTGCATTACCGTGGCAACATTTAAATTTTTATTAGCGAAATCTCACCACATATACCAACATTTGATTGGTAAGTTTGAGCTTTGTAAAATGTAAAGGTTTGCATATGTGGCACGTATACTTAACCCGTAGCAAGCATCATAAGTCGATCACCCTCATTTGGGCAAAAACATCCCGGATTCAAACCTAGCCCCTCCTGCCAGAACGACCAAAACGAAAACATGGGTTTATTTAGTTTTATATACAAAATACCATTATTATTATATTATATCAAGGAAATACTTGGGAATGTCCCATCTGTTTGATTGATTGAGGCTACAAATTATATTTTCCAGAGGTAAATACGGAAAGTGGACTCAAGAGGAACTGGATAGAGCGGTCATGTCTTTCATAAATGGCGACGCCGGCCTCAACGCAACTAGCAGGACCTATGGGATTCCGAAGGCTACGCCGAAGCGGAACCTAAACAACAAAAACAAAATCGCTAATGGTCCAAGAAAGTATTTTCGTCGCCCTTGCACTCTGCTGCCAGAGTTGGAGAAAATGCTGGTGGAGCATGTTTTAGAACTGGAGAATATGCTGATTGGTATGACCAGGAAAGATTTGATGGATATGGCATATCAGTTGGATGAAGCGAATGGGATAAGGCATTGCTTCAACACTGAAAAACAAGCAGCTAGCAGATATTAGTACCGTGATTTTATGAGGAGACATCCTGAACGCTCCCTCCGTCAAGCCGAGGCAACGTCTATTACGAGAGCCAAAGGGTTCAATCGTGAGAATGTGCATGAGTTCTACAATAAACTAGAAACTTTGGTTGACGCATACTGATTCGATGCTACAAACATCTTTAACGTGGATGAATCGGGTATAACAACTGTACAGGAGCCTGGCCGGGTCCTTGGGAAAATAGGAAAAAAGCAAATCGGATCTCTTACTAGTGGTGAGAGAGGCTTTACTTCAACAGTGGTGTGCAGCATAAGTGCAGGGAGCAACTATGTTCCACCAATGATAATAATTTCAGGCGTATCAGGCTGAAGCTGAAGCACATTGTATCTCATGTTGGCTGCACCAAAGACAAACATGTTCTGTTGATTCTTGACGGTCATTCGTCACACACGAAAAATACTGAAGCAATCCATTACGCCCGGGACCATGGAGTCGTAATATTATATCTTCTTCCACACACAACGCACCGTCTCCAACCCCTTGATCGGTTTTTTTTATATAAACCTGTGATGACCTATTACAATGAGGAATGTGATACTTGGCTGAGGACCAAACAAACTACAGTCACCATCTCCTCAGTCTGCCGTATCTTCAGAAGGGCATACGTACGCTCAGCTTCCATGGCAACTGCTGCCAATGGTTTCAAGTGCACAGGCATTTGGCCTTGTGATCGGAACACACATATATATATATGGACGGATGCAGATTTCGCCGCGGCTGGAAGGTTTATGTTGTCCTACTCGGAAACTGGTATAGATGTTCCATCGAATTCTGTCAGAGATAGCGCTATGCAGAATGACAACTCGTCAAGTACAACAAACTCGTCCGCGGGCGACCGACAGTCCAATGATCGATATCCGCCCACAAACAAGCAACAGCTGAATGAGCTGAGCTCATCCACAAGCACGAGGCAGAATAGTTTCAGGCATGTCACAATCAACCCACGCCCATCAATGAGCGATCAACAGTCTAACAAACCTAGCCTGTCCGCGAATGAGCATCAACAGTTTAATGACCCAAGCCCGTCTACAAGCGAGCAACAATCCAACAACCAAAGCCTGTCCACGAGCGAGCAACAGTCCAATGATCCATGCCCATCCACAAGCAGCAGACAGGGTGGTTTCAGGTGTGTCGCAACCAATGCAGATGGACGTTGTTTCTTCCGAGCCGTTGTTATTTGTCAAGATCTCAATATGCAGCATGCAGAAAGAGACGACGATGGCAATTTAAAGGACCTGCGAATGAGAATACGAGAAATGACTTCCGCTGATGCGCTACGATCCAACATGATTGCACATGTGCTAGACAACTTTGGCCTTTATGAAAACATTGACGAGAGGATGTTGAACGCAGATCTACCCCACAGACTGTGTTACGCATCTATCGAGGACAGAATCGCATCAATGGCGAATCCCAGTTAAATGACTGGGGAGATAGAGCTCGTTGCGACGGCACGCTGCCTACAACGACCAGTGCATGTCTGCGTTGGAGAGAGAGTGTACTTGAATTTGAGACGGAATTTCAGGAGTCTGGTGCAATTATGGTCAAATACATAAATCTGAGTGAAGATGCTGGTCATTATGAAGCATTAGTCCCAATCACGGGGCAGCTTACTGATCAACCAGAGCTGGGTAGAAAGGTCATCACTCCTGCAATGCTGTCTCCCATCCCAAAACCAGCGATTTCTAGGGTCAAGAGAAGAACCACCAAGTCGGAAATCATAACCTCCAGTCCCTATAAAAAAAACTTTAACAACAAAAGTCAAAAGGCACAAAAGTAGGCATAACTCAACAGTTGGGAAAATAAATACAAAGACAACATATACAATTAAGATAGGAAAAAGACAAAAACGGCAGCTTTCTCCTGCCAGCCAAAACGAAAAAAGCGGTCAATGTGACAATGAGTCTTGGTACTGTGTAACGAACAGCGAAAAGAAACCACGGTGAAATGTGTACACTGTGGGATATGGATACATATGAGTTGTGCTGGTGGTCTGCCCTATAACTATCGATGTGACGTGTGTCAATAAAATATCGTATTCCTAATTTGGTGATGAGGGACCATCAATTACTGACTGGTATCTTTTTGCCATTACTAGACACTCTACTGGCCATTATTCCGTTGGTTTGTTCGTTTATCCGTGACAGACTCTATCATGGCAATCACTTCGTTGGCGTATTCTTCTATTCGTGAAAAAATATAATTGTTTGTTCTCAGTTCAGAATTAAATTATGTCAAATCTCTTTGGCGTTTAGTGGTCACATGTCATTTGTATGCTCACTGGAACGCCGTAGTTTTCGTGATTTATGCATTAAGCGACTATCTTCTTATACGTCTGAAGTGGGTGCTGAACCTTGGTTTCTTTCAAAGCATCAAGACAGATGACGTATATCGAACCAGAAGCACCTATATTGGACCACCTGGTCCAATATCAGTACCACTGTAGTCCAATATATGTCACCCGTTACCAATTACGAAAAACACTTTTTTGCATTTTGTGGAAAAAAGTAACAAATGCATTGACCCTATTTCCTGCTTGCACACATAGCTTGTAGTAACTCGTGGCCTGATCCTTGATAATCCTCGATATCACGTACAGGAATGGAGAAAGAGGGCTCAGAAGTTAGGGGGTTCAATATCGGTGCACTTCCCCTACGCAATTAACAAGTGGAAACAATCGATATGGCCATAACAGAGGGTGGTCTTTCTCAAGACAAACGCACAGACGGTGCTTGTTTAATAAATCCTTCATATGCTTGTGCGTGTTGACAAGACGGCGTGCTGATATGGACATTGAGCGTCTTTAGGTTCAACAGCAGTCACGTGGGCACGGAGGCTCGCAGGCGAGGTTAAGAAATTGGTGGGGGAGGCGATCAAGTGGCGCCACGTTGCGTAATTTTGGTGACCCTCTTCGAGTGACAAATGTTCGGTTTTTTATCGATGTAAGTGTATATTTTATAAGGAAGCGTATACGCATGTTGGACGCATGGGACGAAGTTTGGCGGCTCTATGTCGTCGTTTTGATGGTTAGGTGAGAAAGTAAAAGATCGTCCCAGGCCACGCCCGTCTCCTGTTATTTCATGGGTCACTTTCACTTCTGGTCTTATCACAGGGAAATGGGAAAACAGCCTTTTATTGGTTAGTCTACTGACTTTTTCTACAACCGAAATGACGTTTTATGTTAAAATTTAACCGGTTATACAAATGTTGGAGTACGCGTATTTTAGTAGCTGCATATTTACCATAAATCAGCAAAATCTGCCATAGATAGTAACCTCACATCGTAAACGTGAACGACACATGAAGACATAACACAGCATAGCAATAACGCACGAGACACAATAAATAGTTCAACAAAAAATCTCTTTCGTTCTACGCAATGATTTTTTCAACACAGACTAACTTAAACCTAAGAACATAACCATCCTCTAATGCATCCTTCAATGTTAAAACAGCAAGTGAAACGCAGCTGTCATCAAATCGATGACATTTAGCATAAATTGGATCAGATTTCAAAAAAAGAAAACAACATGGATAATGTTCAGCCTAACATGATCCAACAGTGGATGAGATAAGTGACCAGAAATACGTCACCAAAACACAAGTTATAACAAACTACTACACAGGTGCCAGTGAAAAAATTTGCTCTGCACCGATTAACTTTCTTCGCACGATGCAGGAACCAGCTGGCAGGTTTTGTTGAAGTGCCTACAATATAATATCAAATAGTCATATATCGGAATGAAACTTTTATATACAGAACACGTTTTTTATCTAGTGCTAAAGATAACTTAAACATCTAAACAAAATAACTACAAATGAATAATTGACCTTTCTTTCCCGTGAGTGTTCATTAAAAGACAGCTAATTTACTGCCATGATAAATATGTAGAATTAAATATATGTCGATTACGACTGTGTTTGGCTTTGTACATTCAGACACGTCAATCATACTACACTGTATATACATCAAACACAACCAGGGTTGGCACGTTTTTTCCACCCTGGTAAATACCGGGCGGTAAATACCGGTAAAACCCGTCCTGGGAAAAACCCCAAATAGTGGTAAAAACCGGGATAACTGGGAAAAACTCTTAAAAGGATTATATTTGAAGCTCTCTTACAATACAAGCTGCTGTACCATCATCAGAATGAATATGTATACATATATATATATATACATACACACATGCATGTATATATATATATGCTCTACCAGTCTATAACTCAGTGCTGCCACGAAGTGCACGGTAACACGACACAAGTTTTACTGTTTTCGTGAGTCCTAGCCGGTTTCGTAGCTTCGTCTGAAGCATGCCAAAGTTAGAGAAAATTCCTTCGATTGATGCAGAACTAGTAGACAATATGAGCAGTCGCATTGCAAGATTGCACAGTTCTTTTCCAATGTCATTGTTGGCATTAGCGCTCTTCAAACATTTCCATTAAACAGCCCCAGACATGAATGTCACACATGACTCATTGAAGAATGATGATGTTAATTGGGAGGTGTTTGCATGGAAAGCCAGTATCAGTGGAAGCAATATTGGTTGCTGCATGTTTAGCAGTTGTCTGGCGATTTCCTGCTGGTCTGCCGATAGTTTCTGGCCCATAAAAATGGCATGTATTCTATCCTGTCAAGGTGACAAACATAGGTAGTTACCTGTTTAATCACACACATTTGTTGAGATGAGTCCTAAGTCAGTCAGCCTTTGCACTCACAAGTGCCTGACATTGTTGGCATTGGGCTTTCTTCACCTTGCCGTCTTCTTCAATTGTATGAAAAAATTGCCGTATCTTGTTAGCCGGTCTTCCACCTCTGCCACTCATGATGCTAACTGACCAGTGTTTCATGAACAGAATGCCTGACAGCATGTGTATGTCTAGTCTGGTCTTCTGATACTGGGGTATATGGCTTCCTAGCAGAGGATCCCAGCAGACTACAAGTTCAAATATTAAGTTGGAGCTGATTTGGGGCTCACAGAGACAATGGCTACAGCTGTTTGTAGGTCCTTAGCCTTAGCCTGTCAGTGTTCCTTAGTCTAAATGTCAAGGCATGGTGTGGCTGGCAATGTCACAACTAATGTTGTTGTGACATTATGGGTGCGGGGTTGGTGCCTTAGAGGGAGATGGAAGTTATGTGTCATGGCTTTGTCCTGAATGCAGACACTTCACCCTGGTGCTGGAGACAATGGTCAGTAAATATTGACCATTCACCTTTTCAGGGATCAGTTAATTTTGGCTCTGTGCAAAGCATCATGGGTAAAATTGCATTCATCAGTATAGGGTAAAATTTTATTCAGTCAAATGGTGACAAGAACAGCTGTGATTAAAGTATAAAAGTGAGGTTTATTTAGTTATAAGGCACATGAAATACTTTAGTATTCCACAGGCAATGGAATTAGACCCTTATTTTAATGCAATGCATTTTTCCCCACAGTGTTATCTCTGAATAGATCAATGCTGCGTTATCTGATGACAAGGGCCTACAATGTCAATAAGGGATTTCAATGCTACATCTCATTTCAGCAGTTTCTGTAAAGTAGCCTTCTGTTGTCCTTTTAAACTGACAAGTTTCACTTGTGACATCTGAGTGTCAAGTTTTTCTTTGATGTCAGAAAATAGTCTTATTTTTGTGAAGTTGCAAAATTGAATTGCTTATGTAGTGCTACATTATAATAGTTTCAGAAAACGAAGATCCGTTTGTGATGTCATAAAACTGTAGTTTCTATAATACCACAGATGATGAGATTATTCTGTGATGACACAATATGGAGATCCGTATCTGATGTCACAATATGGAGTTTCTTCTGTGATGTCAGAGTATGCAGTTCTTTCTGTGATGTCACAGTATGGAGATGTTTCTGTGATGTCACAACATGGAGATCCTTCTATGATGTCATAATATGAAGTTGCTTATGTAATGTCACAATATGGAGACCCTTCTGTAATGTCACAATATGGAGATCCTTCTGTGATGTCACAATATGCAGATCCTTCTGTGATGTCACAGTATGGAGTTAATTCTGTGATGTCACAATATGGAGATGTTTCTATAATGTCACAATATGCAGATCCTTCTGTGATGTCACAAAATTGAGATCTTTATGTGATGTCACAATATGGAGATCTTTCTGTAAAGTCACAATATGGAGTATCTTATGTATGTCATAATATGGGGATCCTACTGTGATGTCACAATATGGAGATATTTCTGTGATGTCACAATATGGAGTTTCTTCTGTAATGTCGAAATATGGAGACCCTTCTGTAATGTCACAATATGGAGATCCTTCTGTGATGTAACAATATGGAGATCCTTCTGTGATGTCTCAGTATGAAGTTAATTCTGTGATGTCACAATATGGAGATGTTTCTATGATGTCACAACATGTAGATCCTTCTGTGATGTCACAATATGGAGTTTCTTCTATGATGTCACAAAATGGGGATCTTTATGTGATGTCACAATATGAAGATCTTTCTGTGATGTCACAATATGGAAATCTTTCTTTGATGTCACAATATAGAGTATCTTATGTAATGTCACAATATGGATATCATACTGTGATGTCACAATATGGAGATCTTTCTGGGATGTCACAATATGGAGTGTCTTCTGTGATATCACAATAGGAAGTTTCTTATGTAATATCACAATATGGAGATCCTTCTGTAATGTCGCAATATGGAGATCCGTATCTGATATCACATTGTAGAATTTCTTCTGTGATGTCACAGTATGGAGTAATTCTGTGATGTCACAATACGGAGATGTTTCTATGATGTCACAACATGTAGATCCTTCTGTGATGTCACAATATGGAGTTTCTTCTATGATGTCACAAAATGGGGATCTTTATGTGATGTCACAATATGGAGATCTTTCTGTGATGTCACAATATGGAGATCTTTCTTTGATGTCACAATATAGAGTATCTTATGTAATGTCACAATATGGATATCCTACTGTGATGTCACAATATGGAGATCTTTCTGGGATGTCACAATATAGAGTGTCTTCTGTGATATCACAATAGGAAGTTTCTTATGTAATATCACAATATGGAGATCCTTCTGTAATGTCGCAATATGGAGATCCGTATCTGATATCACATTGTAGAATTTTTTCTGTGATGTCACAGTATGGAGTAATTCTGTGATGTCACAATACGGAGATCCTTCTGTGATGTCACAATACGGAGATCCTTCTGTGATGTCACAATATGAGGTTTCTTCTGTGATGTCACAATATGAAGTTTCTTCTGTAATGTCACAATCTAGAGATCCTTCTGTAATCTCATAATATGGTGTTCCTTGTGTGATGTCACAATATGGAGGCCCTTATGAATTTTTCCTGATGCTTTTATGTGAAAAAAATTAATTCCTTCTTAAATGTCACAAATTCATATTCATTATCTGACTATTTTTAGAACATTTGACTAGGTCCTTCATAAAGCAGATAGCAAGCTATTTTAGTTGTTTCTTAATCCTCAAATTGTATTGATTCGTGGTACAAACTGTGTTGTAATATATGCATTAGATGGGTCGAACGTTCTCCAAGCAATGACATCAGTGGATGAGATGACTGTGACGTAGTGTTGTTAAATCTATGCGTTAGATGTGGTGGACATTCTGCTATAAATGAGGAGTGAACAAGATTACTGCGTAGTGATGTTGTAGTTATGTGAGTTTTGTCTGTTCCAGAGTCACAACCATTATGTGTGTATCCGTCCTGGTCCTCCCTGCCACTGACGTCCACTCACAGCGCGCCACATTCAGTCTGAAGGACAGGATGGTCAGTAGTCTAGACCATAACACTTCCCGACATATCAATAATAACTTTATAATAAATAGTAACTCTGTTTAGACACTCATTTCCAAAGTATAACTCTGTTCAATGGACATTTAAGACATTTAACAAAACCACCCAGAGAATTAACTCTAGATTGCAGGTGGACAAGGAATCCCTTTGGCTTATCGAGAGTCCAATGGTGTTGACAATGTTTCTAAGATATTAACACTTATGAAATGGTTAATTGAGCTACTAAAATGTGAGTAATAAAATTAAATGTCTATAAAGTTGCTAAAGCAAAACTACTAAACAATCATGACCTAATGCTATAATTCAATACACTTTACATACAATAAATACAGTCTGATATTGTGGATAATTACCTTAAATAACAAATAAAAATATGTAATAATAAAAATGAGTATACAATAAGTATACAATAAAATGTTAAGTAATAAATAATTATTTTGATAATATATAGTAGTATAATAGTAGACAATTAAAATAATATGCTAATAAAAATTATGACTCCACAATGGAGTGTCCACTCCAAGGCTCTGTGGCCACTTGTAAAGTAAAGCATTGCAGTAACTTGTTATTAAGTTCCGGGAAATTGTGCTACAAAATATGTAAGGAACAGACATCATCACAATAGTTTATTGCAATGCATTTTATGTTTTCCTACAATGGCTTATAATAATACACTTTACACATTCATATTCTGACAAAGACTGTTTATGGGTGTTTACAATTTTACCTTTCCATTTATTAAACATGGTTCCACTCTGTAAACACACTTCGTGCCACAGGAATATGATTCAATGAAGCTGCCAATTCATCTAAATAGTGCAAATTAATAGAAATGAAATAGAGAATGATTCTGCCCCAGCCAATGTAGTTAATTTAACTGAAACAAAAACCACTCGAGTCACATCATAAGTTCCTGCCTTAATTCTTCTACTTCTGCTATTAATTGGCAGGGTCCATTTTCAGACATTAATGGCATCCAGTCTGTTCCTCTAACGTGAATTAGCCAACATGGTAATTTGTGAAAGTCTGCCAGTAGACGTGGTAAAATGGGAATTGTTGAACATTAAAAGGTATCCTGGTTAATTCAGGTGCCTCGTCAGTATTGATAATAAAGATACTTTTGAAACTGGATGTTTTCTTTACTATTTGAACCTGCACCGGGGCGTATCTTCCAAATTGTGAATGTTGTTATAGGCTTACTAAACACAGATTGGCAGACAGTATACCATCAATATAGTTAGTATATTCTTAAGAACATTGTATTAATCAATGAAAAACTCCTTTTAACAGTTGGAGTTTATAGAAAGAGATCCCAGCTTCGTGAGTCCTCGACAGTTTTTTCAATATCAATATTTGCTGAAAGATAAAAGAAGTATTATTTATTCAAAAGGGGCTTCTTGTCTTAATATGAGTTACTGATAAGTAGATCTTGTGACGGAATAAAGGTTGTGTGTGTGAAGTGTCAAACACTTCTAGTGGATGTAACGACTGGATTCTCTGCTACAAATAAACATATCTTTTCAAAAAAACATCACTAAGCTGTATGTGTGGTAGAGCAAGCTAGGTTTGGTGGCACAGAAACAATTCTCTTTAAGGAATTAAACCCAATGGAAGAAGGTACTATTTTTTTCCAACTGTACTTGTCTCATCATTTATGAAACAGTAGCGCAGCAGTAAGAGCTTCCGACTCTCGACTGAGAGAACTCGGTTTTGAATCCTGTGTGGCAATGTCGAACCTCGAAATACTCTGTGTGGTCAGCATTCAGAAACAACAGTATTACGTGTAAATGGTTAATACAATAAAATATTTATATAAAATAATAAATTTACTCGCAGTGAGCTGTACATCAATATTCATATAAAATAGATAAAATTGCTTTAATAGAATTGTCAGCTATGCAACTGCAGCATGTAGAGAACATCTCATTAATTACTACCAAGGGTACTAAGCATTACACCCATGATCAGTCAAACCAAACCATACTGCAAAGCTGAGCACCAAACACGCCTATTAAGAAATCTCTCATAGCGGTAGGAATAAAGCTCTTTCTGCCCCTATTGGTTCCATACTTGGGCATTCTGTACCACCTGTCTGAAGGCAGCAGCTCAAAGTGACAGGAAAGTGCATGCTTGGTGTTATTGCAATACGCACAGCGTCTCTCCTCTTGTGTTCAGTCCATTTCATGTGTTCTACTTAGTTTTGACCCAAGATTTACAACCTTCCTGAGTTTTGAGATGTTAGTGACTGACAAGTCACCAAGCCATGCTAAAAATGAAAACGTTAAGACACTTTCAATGTGACGGCTGTAAAAACATTTCATAGTTTTGCTATCAGCATTCAGCTTACTGAGTCTACACAGTAAATACACGCACTGCTAACATTTCTTATAGATGTACTTTGTGTTATCATTGAAACTGAGGGAGTTATCAAGAATGGTCTGAAGGTATTTATAACTTGACACATGTTCTACAAGTCCACTATTGATATAGAAAGGTTTCACAGGTTCAGCATTCTTCGGAAAGTCAATCAGAAGTTCTTTGCTTTAGAGAACATTGAGCTGTAAGAAATGTTCGTCACATAAGTCATGTATTTTCTCAACCTCTGATTAAAAATGTTTTTCACTGCTTTAAAAATGTTACAGTTTATTGCTATTATGTTATTACAAAATGTATGTAATTATAGGTTGATATCTCTGTTTCCATTCGAAATGCTAATGCGGTGGTTGAAACCAACTGTGATGGGGTGACAGCATAGGATAGAAGTCTTTTTTTCAGTCACAATACATATTTCTGAATATATTTACAATGGATTGAAATAAACAACTGAGGAGATCCTCAGGAAACCCCAAGAGGCTTATGTCAAGGACCGCCAGGACAAAATAATTTTACAATCAGTTTCCTTGTTCCATAAAATTAGAGCATAGCACTAAAACAGTACATACTGTCTGGAACCAGGTGAACAGGACATACATGAATAGGTGTATTTATTTATTTAATAAAATAGGTTGTCTACTAAATGCTATACTAGAACATGGTATAGCATATTAACTAGATTAATGGTTAAACATCAAGTAATCCATTAAATAAAACAAAAACATGCTTATTCACTTATACTACCATGAAAAATTACGCTAGGTTATGAGTAATTAATAAGTTAAGATATTTCAAGGTACAAGATACTTAGACAGTAATAGCTGATTGAGTTTCTTTTAAAGACCATGACACCCTTCACCCTGGGGGTGACAATTACATGTGTTGTTGTGTAAATAACTCTGTGTGTAATTGTAGGTTGAGAATGGAGTATTCAGCATTGACTTAGATGTTGACACAATTTACACTTTAACTACCTGAACTAAGGGTCAGAACTCAGAAGGGTTCATACCCCACTCCACCCCACCCACCCCTTTCACCCTGCCTTACAGAGATAACTTTGAAAGTGAGCAAGCAATGTTAGACAAGGAATGTCCTGCATTGTTTTTCTTCGTTTTGGGAGCCTTGGAATGTTATGAAATGGGTTCTGTTATCTTTTGAGTTAGTGAAAGTAGTCTACTACCATAATAAAGTGGGGGAGAGAAATGTCAGAAATGTGTCAGAAATGAGTAACAACTTTTATAAAATAAGGATTTGTAGTACATAAGATTTAATTTGAAGTTATACACTGTGGATCTTGGGGTATATTTTTGTCATTGAACAATATGGCATACCACGTATAATATGTTAATTGTATTTTATTCATGTTATTTTATTAAACGTGCTCCGCATCCCTGCAACGTGCACACAAAATTATCAAGATAGAGGTACAACTACTTATTGCATTTTATCTATTTTTACTTCATTTCATAACATTGTAAGTTACGCCTAAAGATAAGACGGTGTTAAATATACTAATCAACTTTTAAAATAGACATGAAAAATAGGATGTGCTATATCTGGGTGCATTTGCACGGAATGCTACGTATATTTACAAATTCTTTGTCAGTTGATATTTTCAAATAGTGCTCATTCAAAAGTTTCCTATTTAAGGCCAGAGATCAGGAATAGCAGATACGCTAATGAATCCAGTGACACAAGGTACATAAATATCTAGAAGATGATGCCACCTCCACACATTGTCAAAGCTAAAAGAAGCTTTCAGACACTTGGGGAAGCGGACATCTGGATGCTTCTGGCCACTGAAGGTCTAAATGGTTAACAATGATACAGATTCACCATATCTACCAAACTGACCAAGAACCAAGACAGACAACTTGTTCTTTCATGTATTTTTGTCATTCAAAGTTAATGTCGACTGACCACCAATCAGTTCCTTGAATAAACAGAGAGTCAAGCAATTTATGCATTTCACATATGAGCAACAGGACACCAGAACACTGTAAAGTCTGATAACTTAGGTGGACTTTTTTAATAATTTTTCATCACTGAGTTTTGAAACTATTGTGACATTGGTAGAAATTAAATTACAACAATGGATTGAACAGTGAAGGTTGACCTTGGAGGTCATTGTCATGATGTCTGCCGCTGCTAAGAGGGGGTGTATTGTATTGTATAATTAAATGAATGAGTATGGTACACCAGTTGCTACATTCCTACCCACAAATACACATCCTTGATAACCATTCCGACACTGTACACAAAGCCACCCACATGTTTGATCTCCTTCACCTTCAACGTGATGTTCAACCTGCATCTATTTCTGTCTTATCCAGTTGTCATATTGTGATGTGTTGGATTGATATGCTGATTGGAATGACACTTGGTGACAGGCACTGTAGCAACATTGTTAGAATATTTTACTCTCATTCAAGAGGCCCAGGTTTCAAATCCACAACCTGCTGTTTTGAAGCTTGGCCAATCTCATTCATTACATATTGTCCTAGTTGAGTTCATTATGCTTTACAATTGAATACCTGGTTATGGATAGCAGTGGATATTTATGAATAAATAAATAACCTTTGTGCAATAATTGCAGCATGGCTTAATTCTTTCCAGCGAAGTCCAGCTGGTGTCCGATTAAGCATGTCAACTTGGGTGTGAAGTTTGAGTGCTTTGAGGAGCTTGAAGGACTGGATACTGTACTGTACATGAACTTTGTTTTTGTTACACTACTTAGTTTGGATTGTTTAAAGAATATTGGCAATAAAGAAGTAATTTTATTATTATTATAGGTTAAAATACTTTGAGCAGTCATGAAGATAAGATAACATGCTATATAGGAACTTATGTTTACAGGACGAACCTGCATCTACCGCTTGATGTGCATGTCGACCGTGTGGGGTGCCACTGACACAAACCCAGCAGAATCTCCTTCTCTGTCTTCCCTAACTCCAACAGCTTCTCTCGACTCACTCAAGTATGTAGTAGTCTCATTCGTCCAATAGCTTCATATTCTCGACTCACTCAAGAATGTACTAGTCTCATTCGTCCAACAGCTTCGTTCTCTCGACTGTCTCAAGTATGTAGTAGTCTTATTCGTCCAACAGCTTCGTTCTCTCGACTGTCTCAAGTATGTAGTAGTCTCATTCGTCCAACATCTTCGTTCTCTGGACTGTCTCAAGTATGGAATAGTCTCATTCGTCCAACAGCTTCGTTCTCTCGACTCACTCAAGTATGTAGTAGTTCCATTCGTCCAACATCTTCGTTCTCTCGACTGTCTCAAGTATGTAGTAGTCTCATTCGTCCAACAGCTTCATTCTCTCGACTGTCTCAAGTATGTAGTAGTCTCATTCGTCCAACAGCTTCATTCTCTCGACTGTCTCAAGTATGTAGTAGTCTCATTCGTCCAACGTCTTCGTTCCCTCGACTGTATCAGTAATAATAAACTTTATTTATACACCATCAAATCCGGGATTAATGACCCCCGTTCACGGGTGTTTACAAATCGGCAATCCTCTAAGAAGCATAAAAACACATTTAAGATAAATAAATAAGAAAGTAAATAAAATTAGCAAACAATATCCTAGTATATACTGTATATATATATATAAACTTAAGTATAGGAAAATTACGGGTAAATGCAATGATAAAATAAACGATTAGCAAAAGTGCTGAACAGCTGAACCTACTGGAGAAAAAAAATAAAATAAATAAAAGCCTAATTTACATTAAGTATGTAGTAGTCTCATTCGTCCAAAAGCTTCGTTCTCTCGACTGTCTCAAGTATGTAGTAGTCTCATTCGTCCAACAGCGTCATTCTCTCGACTGTCTCAAGTATGTAGTAGTCTCATTCATCCAACAGCTTCGTCCTCTCGACTCTCTCAAGTAAATAGTAGTCTCATTCGTCCAACAGCTTCGTTCTCTCGACTGTCTCAAGTATGTAGTAGTCTCATTCGTCCAACAGCTTCGTTCTCTCGACTGTCTCAAGTATGTAGTAGTCTCATTCGTCCAACAGCGTCGTTCTCTCGACTGTCTCAAGTATGTAGTAGTCTCATTCATCCAACAGCTTCATTCTCTCGACTGTCTCAAGTATGTAGTAGTCTCATTCGTCCAACAGCTTCATTCTCTCGACTGTCTCAAGTATGTAGTAGTCTCATTCGTCCAACAGCTTCGTCCTCTCGACTCTCTCAAGTATGTAGTAGTCTCATTCGTCCAACAGCTTAATTCTCTTGACTCACTCAAATATATAGTCGTCTCATACGTCCTACTGCATCTCAGAAATTCAGGCCATGTTTGTTATGTATACACATGAGAAAATGTGTGATATTGTTGTGGGAAGTGTCTGGGAAGATGACAACAGAGCTGTAAGTAATGTGTATGCTCACAGTATGTATCTTCCTGACATCACGTGCGGATTATACAAAATGACTGTATTGGGAAGGTTTAATAAAACAATGGCTCAGTGTTGCATCATAGGTCCCTTATTCACAGTAACAGCACTGCTTAGTTTGCCTGCTACCCTTATATACCCCAAAGGGGGCATTCCCATAAGCAGCTAAATATACAGCTATTATTCAACCGCGTGTAGGCCGCCGTAATAAACATTGGCAATAATGTTACTCTCCTGTTTGGTGCTGAAGTCAATGGTGAGGCTGGCTTTGATACAGGGGCTTTTCTTCCATCCTTGATCCCATTTCACTGATGTCACCTCCACACTCGTCCACTTCTACCATCTGTCACTTTCCTTATTAATGTATTGTATGTATTCACATTCCAGCAGGTCGAGTAGACCCAATAACAGGACTGAAACAATACATACAAATAATGCAACAATAAGAACAATAAGGACATATAAACACACACAATATCAACATCAAATATAACAGGCAAAGATCCACATTTCACCTCCTGAAAATATCTCTGAAGTTGGATAACATAAATACAACGTGTTGAAGGTAGTCATACATCTATTTAAAACAGAATATTTCATAATGTATAACAATAATACATGTTATATAGGTCACATGATATATGAAAGTTGTGTTTGTAGATCGATTTGCTGTATATCACAGTTTTAGCAAACGGGCTGTCAAAGATTCGGTAATGGGATTTATAACAGGACACAAGCATATTTTATCCATGAATATAACATACTTAGAGGTATGTCAATGTTATAAAAGAGATGTTTATTAATAGTAAACATAATATCCTATCAGAATACAGAAGAATCACATTTTGAGGATTTTTTCAAAAAATTTAATTTTAGCTGCAGTGTCTCCATAATAACCATCATAACATAATTATAATCAGGCACTTCATGTGTGTCATCAGATGTACATTTTCTGAAATTGTCAACTTGAAATGATTGATATTATTATGATGTAAGCGAGTTCTCACCTTGTCTCCTTAATAAAACATGGTGATGATATATGTTAACATTCCTAAACAATCTTTACAAATTATTACTTCTGATAATTTATTCTGTTTTCCCATAGTTCCATTCCAGTGTCACTTATTTTAATAAAACAAAATAGGTTTGAATATCTGTTACATACAAAATGGTGGCAACTGAAGACTCCAGTTAGAAAATGGTGTTGCAAGATTCCCAACATTTACACATACTGATTTTACATCATATTAATAGCTAATTATAGAGCATACTTTAACCGATACGAATTTTAAAGCATTTTTTTCAATAAAAAAATAAAACCCAGGTATTTGTGATATTAGCTATGGAATGAGTAGATGAATATGGAAGATGTTGACTTCATGACTGGGAGGAAAGGAAATCTTGAGATAGACGGATTCAGCTTTGTAGAGGGAGAACTGGAAGAGTATTACACATGCTGAACACACACGGCAACATTGGTAAGTCTAACAAATATCTTGTACTTAGAAATGTAGTATGGAACCATCATAGAAAATATGCATGGCATTGCATACAACTTTCCCAAGCTATGCAATCTTCATCAAATGTCTCGTATAAATACTTCTTGAAACTGTCACTTGCATCTGTGTAGGTAGCGCCATGATGCAAACAAAATACCAAACTTAGCACTTGGTTTTTTACCTAACCATAAAAATGATCACCATAGAAATGACCAAGTTATCCTTTCTGATTGGCCAGTATTTTTGTTAGTTTGTGTAATAATTGATGTATCCACTACGTCGTGGTTTTGCTTACATCACAAATGAATTTTGTACATGACCTCCATCAAGCTTTGCTTTGCCAACAATGTTGTTAATGGTTATATATACGTGAATTACATTACTATTGCTGCATGACATCTCCTAAATCAAACATTCCCACATACAGTGGTCACTTTACAAACTTTGCGTTATGTTTTTGCCATAAAGAAACAGTTTTGTGACCACAATTTCAACAAAATGTTCGACGGAATGTTCGAACCCACCACATGTTTTCTGATGACTTGACGGAGGTTTTGCTAGGTAACAGGTCACCTTATGGATAGGTTAATTGTAGCATGTTCGTCCAGTGTTGCCAGAGTGTTGACAGTGGTTGTTCTACTTAAGGCGGCGTGCACAAGAAGATACTGGAGGGTTGTGTCAGCAACTTGTACATCCAGGGCAAGGGACCTCTTGACCTCACTGCTGACGCTGTCTGGGTATGTCGTAGTGCCGTGACACAACCTCATTGCTGCGGCCTTCCAGTTGCTACAGTGTATCTTCGGACAAAGCCGAACCAACAAACTTAAAATCCTACATTGTAAATGTCTCTAAATTGTTCTTGTTTCTTGATGTTTGGGGGACAGTGTTTTTGTTTTATTTGACCCAGACATTTCAAATAATTCATACAATACATCCATGTCAACAAAATTAAATAATACAAATACATAACCTTATAGTAAACATTGCATAATGTATGATAAATAACGAAAAGTAAGGTCAGGAGACTCCTCTAAGACTATGGTAGTCGCTATCGAGGTGTTGCACTCAGTTTTTTTCTTAAACAAAATGTATTACTTTGTCAGCTTTATTAGTTTTATTAACAGAAATGTAACCGATTAAAATTATATATCTCGGCTGGTTGATACTTGATTTGAAACTTATTAACAGAACAAGAATAAGAAGAACAAGAAAGTTTATTCGTCTTATTGATATGTGAAACAAAAGCACAGTTTTGTTGTCATCTGGAAAGTGTCTATGATAAAAAGATCTACACATGCATTATATGACTGATGAAATTATTAAGTATTGTAAATTTTTAGAAATGGCAAACAATATGTCATGAAGGTGGATGCCTATGCAGCAAGAAAGGAGATGTTGGAGTATTGGTTGGTTGGTTCTGCTGGGCCTGATGCTGTAATAGGAATTGGTGAAGAGTAAACATTGACTTAGGCAGTGGAGCCAAGTCAACCAAAGAGAAACAACCGCTATATTTTCAATGTTGCCAACAGAATCTAGACACTGTAAACTTGACTGTAGCTACAGTGATACGAAATGAATGAATTGTACCATTTGCCTGTAGATATGAATTCTTTGTAATTTTACTTTATTTGTACACATTTTCTAGCAGTAAAATGTTGTCCTTGAATGTTGAAGGTCATATTCGCAAAACAATGTTAATATGATGGAGAGATAAGGTAATTATGTGCAATCATACCACTAGATCATGCCAACAGAAGTGATGGTCTAATAGAAAGTATTTTTGAGCGCAAATGCCAAAAATGCCAAATACTTATTGAATATTTTTCCACACCGAAACAGAGTTATAGGGGAAAGAAATCTTGTGATGTATTTCATTAGAATGTGCAACATTTCACATGTCACATGCCTGCTTTTGTAGAGTTGGATGAACCATGTGTGGTTTAATGATATCTATGTTCAAAATACAGCATTTTTGCCTGATATTTTAGATGCCCGTATTTTATAATGAAAATGTCAAAAGCACGTTGTAAAGAAACGTTACGTTTTCGTAGTAAATTATTTAAAGATTTATTGACATGCTCATCTAGCTGTGGATATCTGACCTGGTGAAAACTGGATGCTCATTTGTTCCAAGATGAACAAAGTTGATGGTGTGTAGATCTACATTTAGCTGGGTGATGTTGGGTTTTTGTCCATATTGGGGGTAATAAGCAAAGTCCACACGATTCACATATGTAAACTATCAATAGTAACTTGTGTATTATTTATTGTTATATAAAGAAACACAATGTTTCCTCAAGAAGAACATTATTTTGTTATTTTCTAACTTGAACTTGTTTGAAACATTTGACATTCAGTAACACTGTCTCTTGAAACTTGTATTTAAAATCTCAAGGTGACAATAACAGTACATATTTTACTGGCCACGTATTGTTGAATATCATACACCTTTATGGTAAACACATCAAGAACTGGCATTTTGTTAATTAAGCAAAGAGCAAGCCAATTTGTACTTAAATCTAGAGAAGTGAAAGCAAAAAGACAAGTCGCTCATTACTTCTGATCATGGGATAAAGTAAAAGAGAATTGCCTGTTTTAATACACATGTTTGTCTGAAAATATTGTTGTCATACCGATTAGCACTGCCTAGTATTATTCAGCATGTGTGTACATGGTCCTAGATGTGTCAATAAATTTGTTTCAAAAATGTTATCTTGTTATGGCAAGACAGGCAAGCATTCATATGATACAGTAAATCCCTGATAATCTAGAAACCATAACATCAGGACGTAATATACCTTGCAATATACATGATTAATTTCTTTCAAAATCCAGTAAAATACATTAGTAATTAACGTCCATACTGTACAAAGTATGTTTGTTCAAATTGCACAACCAACAAAAGTACCTGATAAAAACAGTTCAGTATTATCCAAAGTTTTGCAAACAACTACACATTTAGAACTTGCAAAATTGACTATTGCATTACAGCAGTACACATCCGAGTACTGCACCCATCCTTAGCAAACACCCCAGACGATATATGTATTAACAGTATAACCTCTCATACTGGAGGACAGTTGTAGTTGTCGAACATTAGCATGTGGTCGCCTACTGACGTCTTTCTGTAGAAACCATGCAAGTTGGCTCCTTTCCTCCAACCATATTTTTACTACATAGCACAGGCAACATTTGCATCACATGTTGGGGTGCTATGATATATACAAATGGGTGATGTTGGGGGTGAAGTGTTGTATTCATGCCCTCTTCAGGTTGAAATACTCCCTAGTTGATGGGTTTGGTTTTCTCTGTGCATTCAAAAACTCTATGTACAAATTCCTACATTTTCATCCCATTTGGGATATGTCTTCCACCCTTTTTTCCATGACTGAGTCATTCCTTAGCCTTCTGAAGTTTCTTTCTATCTCTTGCCATGTTATATCTGGCATGCTAATTTGCTGTGTTATTTTGAATAGTTGTTTAAGTGGAATTAACCTAGTTTAGGTGGAGTTATTGTAATTGGCTGAAGTTATTGAATGGAATAAGTGTGTGTGCACAACCAGTAGTGTATGGATACCAAGCACTAGCAGGGATCGAACCTGCCACACACAACACTGAAACACTTGTCATAAACAACACAGTTCAACAGTTTTTAAACAAGCAAATGACATAGTATGTCTCATTTACAACACAATACTCTAACAGCATTCACTCACACATTTATTGTTTACATTATTGGAAAAGCCATATGGTACATACACGTATCTGAAATTTGATAACTGAGTGTTAATGTTTCACAAGAGATAATATAATAAAAAAATTATACAATATATACTTGTTACGATGCTCTCTGAACAAACATATAAACCCACTTTTTCAGTGTTAAGCTCCCAACTGTATATATCCTCACTTGTTATATTAAGCCACCGGCTCACTCTTGTAACAGAAAACCAAACTTGCATTACATATTGGAAGATTTCAAATTTAATTTTTAACTGGCAAGGCATTGTTGAAATAATAACATATTCCATACAACGAACTTGTGAAAGAAAATTAAATTTGGATGCTCTTCCGAAAATCACATTTACATAATTGTACATTATGTAACGGGACATCTATAAAGTACAGAGGGAGGTCTTTGGGTAATTAAGCTTGACGAAGCGTTACATAAGTGTGGGGGTCTCTGCACCACTCTTACGTAACGAATCGTAATATTTCAAAAGTTTATTCCAAAAGCATTTCAACTGAAAACCAGCTACATACACTAGAAATATTAAAACCCCAGATATATTTCAAGAGCAGTCCAACAGAAAACCAACTCTACTATTATATCAAAATTTAGAAGCACAGTAAACAATGACGTGGAATTTAGTTGAGGGGATAGACACGTCACCAAAAGTGTGCGTTTGTGATGTGACGAGGGTATATGCAGAACACTATAAATTTCTTTACTACGTGTATCATTATATTTACTAAATATTCACAAACTTGAACATGTGTTGCTTTTTTAGTAGTCTTACAAAACTTGTATTTTACGTGTAAATAACGAATCGATGCAGCTACATATATGCTACGAATATAATAATATTATAGATGTATCCACTTTCAAGGGTATATTTCAAATCCACATATTACTATTCATTTATGACCTGGCTCAATATCCGTTAACAGCGTCTGATAAAAATGTTGAATACTTGTATTCAAGTTCCACACCAAGCACGTTATACTCACTAGTGATGCTCTTGTAGATGATGACTTGTGAAAGAACCTGCATTGCCATCTCTCTATGGGCAAAAACTGCCCTCCTATGAGAGAGAGCCAAGACACTTGTTGATGTCAGAAGGAGAGTTAAGCACAATAAACATGCCTCTGCACACAAATATAGAAATAGGACCAGAGCAGGTATGGAGACAACAAATAAGGAAGAAGTTATTCTAAGCATAATGCTGGACACCAATTTGGGTAATGTCTAGGGAGGAGCTATCCATGCAATAATAGTTTGTCTAACTGGATAACATCTCAGGATTTCAGTTAGGTTGGAAGTACATTATTATTTAAACAGGCACTCCGGATTTCAACATACACATCTTTCGAAACGGTGTACACAATGTTAGTGATCGGCAGTTACAATGGTAAAATATAAACTAAAACGAATTAGTATCTACATCAACACATATCATATAATTACAATTAAGTCTCGGTTTATGGTCACCTTATTAATACAGCCACATTGGAATTAAGGTCACCCTAGGACAGTCCCAAATATAGTGTAAAGTACACACTGTATAGGAAATTTGTCCCACTAATATGGTCACATCGCTATTCAGGTTACCCAGTCCCAATGGTGACCTAAATAGTGAAGTTCCATAATTATATATATACACATATATATTCAGCATACCGGGGGACCGTTTAGGTGAAGGGTTAGTTTTTCGTGTTCAGTGTACAAATTAATATGCTTTATGGATATGCGTAATTCTTAATAAGTATGTTTAGATTAATAAAATGTGTAATTGACAGACCTCTTATAGCCTGACTTTGTTGAATGCGGCACTTTCAAATTTGCGACATTCAATAAATACATAATGTACTCAGTATACACAATTTAAGTGATATATCTGTTAATATAAGTTATGAAAATATATTTGGATATGTTTACTTATTTACTGATGTCTAATTTAATAACATTTACATTGTATGTACAAGCGAGGAGACTAGGGAGTAAGCCTGAAAAGGAGATAGAGACAGAGGAAACAAGAAGCCCTGTGATGTTATAACACAGTGGAATCTTGTAATGTCAACCCATCGATAATGGCATCAAAAGTAGACATTTAAATCACCAGGACCTAATGGTCTCCATCCTCATGTCTTAAACGAATTAGCAAAGAGAATCAACACTCCATTATCAATTATATTTAACACATCACTCACAACAGAAAAACTATCCACACACTGGAAACAAGCCGACATATCTGCGATTCACAAGAAAGGAAGTAAAACCCAAGCACAGAACTACGGACCAGTCAATTTAACGAGTGCAGTAGGGAAACTATTGGAAGGAAAAATCACACACACCATCGCTGAATATATGAAAGAAAATGACCTGCTGAGAGATAGGCAATTTGGATTCATCAAGGGCCGTTCTACAGTATTTCAACTATTGAAAGTACTCGATTCATGGACTGGAACACTGGATAATGGAGGATGCATAGACATAGTACATTGTGATTTTTTGAAAGCTTTCGACAAGATTCCACATATTCGACTCATTGAGAAATTCCAGAGCTATGGCATAAAAGGGAACATTCTTAACTGGGTTACAGCTCTGGTGGCCTACAGAAGACAACAAGTAAGAGTAAATAACACATTTTCAAATTGGCAGGAGGTAAATAGTGGAATATACCACAATGATAAGTGATTGGCCCCCTTCTTTTTGTTATATTCACAAATGATTTACCTGATGTTATAAGGAGCACTCATATCTTCTTGTTTGTGGATGATATGAATCTCTTCAATCCAATTTATACCAAAGAGGACTGCACAAAACTGCAACAAGATCTTATTTCTGCCGAACGCTGGACAGATACATCACTTTTGTAATTCCATCCAAATAAATGTAGCCATACGAGAATTGGATCACCATCCACAAGGAATAATTAATAAAGAAGAAATCAATTAACCCAATTCGATTATGGGAATAAGCCGACGTACTTTCGATCACATGGATGAAACATGCACACATTGAATAGGTTTATTAGGTATGGAGTCCTTTCTTAATGAAACACATTACAGCTCTTGAAAATGTTCAGTACAGAACAACCAAATTAATTCCTGGTTTCTAAGACCTTGAATACAAAGAATGTTTACAGAGACTGAAATTTTCAACTCTATCATACTGTCGCCTCAGAGGAGATATGGATGAAATATATAAGATACTAAGAGGGAAATATGATCCAGCAGTCTCATCCAATTTTGTTACATTGGGGGATAACGAAGACCATATGAGATTAAATATTAGAAATAACTCGGCAATGTACTGGCACACAGATGTATGAAACAGTATCCCACAGTCTGTGGTTGACGCTCCATCGGTGCAGTCTTTGTGTCGCAAAAGTCGATAAGTTATAGCAAAAGCACCTTATAAAAACTGAATACACTGCCCCATTCCAACCTTGGATTGTGCCAGATGCATGCGCACAGTCCGAGCAGATGTCAAAAGCGAGAGCTGGCATGTAACAGGCAGAGGCAGTAATTCATAGTCAAGCCAGAGGAGGACCTGTAAGATGTTATTCACTTTAATTTTCAGCTCTTGAAAATGGCCCAGCAACATTGAAGTTAATTTTTGCAGGACAAAAAGAGAGAATCAGGAAGTGGGAGACACTGGAGCCAGTACTGCCTATGATACAGAGCTAACTGCACCAATGATCGGCTCGGGACATCTCATCGGGAGCTGGGAGCTCCTAACAACCGTACTCTGGAGAGTAGTGTCACAATCCTGATCTCTCACAACGTGTGGTAGTCCCTGCAGGGGAGGGATATATCGGCCCCCCGAGCCATACGTCGTTCCCATAGACGTTGTGGTCAACATAAAAAGTACTTGGGAAAGTACTTGCCAAGACCAAGTATTTTGACGGTCAAGTCCAAGTACTGCACTCAAGCAAAATGGCAAGTACAAGTCCAAGTACAGTAATTGCTGTACTTAGGTACATCACAACCCGCGAGGGGCAGCACTGTAGATTTGTCCTCGGAATCTAGACCACAATATGTGACGCGAGCCACGATTCGGGGCTTCCTCAAGATTGCGTGGCAGCATTATGCAAATGAATATTCGACCTATATTGATGATCACATGAACCAATGAAAGACAGCGGCCCGTCGAAAATAGGCATGTTTCACGCTGTTTGGCGTCAAAAATGGAAAAAACGCTGTTAGCAGACAAGCGGGCGAGCTGTGCGGCAGCACCTACGGCTACGCCACGTTGGCATAATTATGTTCGACGGGCGCGCGCGCTATGCATATCACAAAATACTTGTTCTGACACGGATTAAAGTGTATGCTTTTCAAGCTATTCTATTTTAATTGATTTACAAATGTAGCATTGGGTCTGAGAATGTGAGCGTAGCCAGTACACTGAAGTGATCCACTATTCCTATGTTCGATTCGTATGTGATACGAACAGAATGTATGTTACGCCGTTTCCTACAATTTAAAATCCACGCAATCAAAATTGTTTGCACGTAAATCCTGATGTATGTTGTGCGAATAATGAATTATATATATATGTAAACAATGCATGGTGTTATTTATTGTTTTAATAGCTTTGTCAAAATATTAGTTTCAGAATTTAAAAGCTGTATGACCTTGGCACGTTTTGGCCGAGTTTTACAATATTTATATTGAACCATTTAACGTTAAATCCAGAGCCATCAGCACTTTTGTAATTATGTGCATTTAATTTAACATTTATTATTTATAATAAAACTAGTAACTAAAATGTCGCCATGATATTTTATTACTCTACTACAACACAATTAAATGCCAGCTTTTTAATACCTTTCTTAATAATATGTAGGGTAAGATTAATTATACAAAAACAAAGTCCAGTGACACCAATATGATTGTTTTATTTTTGGAATACACTCTTATGGTATTTGACACTACTGGTATTGCATTATTTAATTTGTATCACACATACATTAATACAGTTGTCCTCTATTTCATGTTGAAGGATTCTGCTGCAAATGTATGAAGAGTGATGGTACAGTGAAGATAACTTGTGAAGACTAGCACACATCACTTACATGGATATATGAAACACTGAACTGACTACATCTACATTGAACCTGTGAACAGTGTCCTGTGAAACTGACACACTTCACTTGCATGGATATATGAAACAGTAAACGGATTATATCTACGCCCAGCCAACAGTGTCCTGTGAAACTGACACACTTCACTTGCATGGATATATGAAACAGTAAACGGATTATATCTACACCCAACCAACAGTGTCCTGGGAACATTGGCACACTGCACTTGCATGGATAATATTAAACATTGAACTGATTATATCTGTACCTGGCCAACAGTATCCTGGGAACATTGGCACACTTCACTTGCGATATAACAGTGAACCGACTATATCTACACTGAGACAGCAATGAACTATAGGAGGAACAGAGTACATTGCCGTCTCAGTGTAGATATAATCCGTTAATGTATGTGCAGTGAAGCTGAGTAGTTCTTGTACTTCTGCTGTTTCAGTTGTTTTCCTTGTCTACTTGTCGGCTGCATACTGTGAACAATATATTAACATTACTTCATGTTGAAGTGTGAGACATTTTTGAACAAAACAATTGAACATAATTATTGTAGTACAGATGTTTGTATCATACTGTGAACATTTTATTACACAGTGAACTGTACTGGAAATGATAACGATCTTGGAATGTAAAATAAATGGTGTTAAATCCAAGTGGTGTTTCTTTGCAACAATGATTAACACTCGAGTTTGCAGGGGACACTTCAATGTTTACAAACGTATGTAGGTAAAAATCAATAAAGGTCAAACAATCTGGTCAAAGTAATGTCACAATGGCCAACAGTTAATTAATAGTTGAACTTTCATTTTGCTAGCACAACGTATCATAATCATTAAGTAAAAATAAATCGGACATTATAGACAATTAGGTCAGAGGTCAAGTTTGTTTACAAAGAAGTCATTAATGGTTCACACTTTAATATGACATTTTATGGTCAATGCATACATACATACATGATCCATTACAACCATGATCCATTATAGACAATTAGGTCAGATGTCAAGTTTGTTTACAAAGAAGTCATTAACGGTTCACACTTTAATATGTCACTTTATGGTCAATGCATACATACATGATCCATTACAACCATTTATAAAGTTTACTACACATTTTATCCAAGATAATTTAATTAATTCATTTGTCAACATAAATCAATACTTGTTGAAGGTTAATTATCTAGGTCGTGTCAAGGTCATATGCTATTATGGTCAAGGCTAAACATTTAGTTACCTTTAATTTGCTAGCACAACGTACCATAATTAATAAGTAAAATAGATTTGATATTCAAACATGCAATTAGGTCAAAGGTCAATTTTTAAAACAAATTACGTCACTATTGGTTCTTGCTTTAATATGCTATTTATGGTCAATGTGTACATAAATGTTCCATTCCAACAATTTATAAACTTACCAAGCCATTGTGTCACACATAATAATTTAATTGGGTCATTTGTCATCATAAATAGGTCAATGGTCATTAAAGGTCAAATAACTAGGTCATATCAAGGTCACACAGTATTAGGACAACGTTTTTGGGTCATAGCTTTTTATTTTACCTCAATGTCTTCCTTAGAACAGATCATGTAATGTTTTGCCTATATTCAGTGCCACATGGTGGTAGCACAGCCTGCACAAGTTCCAGATCACAAGAAATGGACATGAATCCTATAAACACAATGATCCTTTTTTCCGACAATAAAAACTGGATTTACTTTGTTAATAATAAAGATATTTCAAAAATACAAAAAGCGTTGTAAACTACATAGCATACACTATCACACAGAAGTGATTATGATTATATAACAATTTTGAATTTTTTTGTAATGTACCAGTCTTAAGTACACGAGTACTCAGTACTTGAACCCATCCCTGCTATTTATACATATGAGCATTCACACTGGTGAGAAACCGTACAAATGTGACACATGTGGGGCACACTTTAGACAGTAGTGCTTTGAAGTCACATGTTCGTACTCACACTGGGGAGAAACCCTACAATTGTGATGCCTGAGGGTTGTGTGGTATACTTTACATCTAATAAATAACAATTTGAAACCCTTCTGTTTGGAAAATATTCATGTGTGACACTTGTGCAGGTTTGGAAAGTTTCTGACAGGACATTTTCAACAGCAGTTTATGCCATAGTTTCTACCATCTAGGCGGAAATACCTTTCTGACATTAAAGGAAATAAAAATAAGGCATTAGCTAAAATCCTTTTTTCATGTGTACACGAAGTTTAACCTTGTATGTAACATTTGACAACATTAAAAAAATGCAGAAAAATACATTTGTAGCATAAATTCGATTTTAAACCCGTTTAAATTCCCGCGGAAAATTAAAATTTAATGAGCTAGGTGATCACGTGGTATCGGGACGTCACTTATGACCCACACTCGCATCAGGCCGACCCTTTCCATGCATTCAGAGCATGTTTTTCAAGTATAGCTTTTGGGTCGAAACGAGCGTCAGAATGAGTTATTGTGCAATACTCCGATGAAATACAAACACTCGTCATCATAGAGGAACAAGCAGTTATCTTACCGTTCTACATGAATCCAATTTTATTCAAAACAATGAATGCGAATGGGCCGACTAGGTTTCGCCGAGCTTAACATAAACCAAAAACAGTATCATAGTATAAAAATGATTTGGTTTATATTACTTCGTGAAAACATAAACCAAAAAAAGTGTAAAAAAATCAATGGTTTAGTGTGGGGATTGAACCGGCGTCACCCGATTGTAAAATAAATGCCAAGGACCCAACGCCTTTACTGAGCTAGCAGGACCGACATAAATTCACTGACTGATTTAAGTTGTTATGATAAATTGTACAACTCCTCCGTCATACATCGATATTCTAGTGATATTATGAGATTATACACGTTACTTTCTGTAGCTGGATACGATATATGTTTGCTATGTATGCATATTGGTGTACATTATCTCCCGTTGGTTGCATTCGATATAATTATTCTGAAAACGAGTCCAAGCTCGGCGATACCTAGTCGACTTGGAGGCCCATTCGCATTCATTGTTTTGAATAAAATTGAATTCATGTGGAACCGTAAGATAACTGCTTGTTCGTCTATGATGACTAGTGTTTGTATTTCATCGGAATATTGCACAATAACTCATTCTGACGCTCGTTTCGACCCAAAAGCTATACTTGTAAACATGCTCTGAATGCATGGAAAGGGTCGGCCTGATGAAAGTGTGGGGCATAAGTGACGTCACATCTCGGCATCCCGAAAAGCGCGCCAAAAATATGCATATTCGAAAATGTCCGGATGCGCAGCACAAAATGTGGAATTTCTAATTCATTGATTGTTTTATTGTTTTTTGCTTGGTGGACATGGAAATAGATAGCAGGATGTAATATAACATGAATTCAAGCCATATATGTTTTTATTCCCTTTAAAGCATCGGAAACTCTGATTTTAAGAAAAAATTCTTTAAAAAGGCACTATTTTGTTTAATGTGTAGATAAAATGTTTAACCAATGTAGTGTTAAGTATGATGTATATGCGGTTCACATTTAATCGCATATATTGGAGAAATCACACTCGCTAAATGATAGAGGTGTCACTGCCTATATTACGCCACTGCCATAATTAGATTATAATAAAAAAATGGTCACTGGTGAAGTGGCTAAGACAATTGGTAGGCCTGGCAACACCATTGATGTGCAAAATCTGCACATATTTATTTCAGTTAGTAAATTCCCGATGTGTGTGTGTGTCTAGGTTTATACTGTCTTAAGTGTGCATAGTGTTTGTACAGAATATAATAAATATTATTTACTTATCTAAAACATGATGACGTTTCTTTTTGTTTGAAAGTGCTTGTTATATTATTCAAGTGCACATGTGAAAGGTCATAGACAACAATGGAGTTTTGCAAATAACAAATCGTTTGTACCACTCTGTCAGTGTCCATGTGAATGATAAAAAGTTGTGACAGTATTAAAAAGGCAGTTTTCATGAATGCACAGAGCTTGATGAGAAACATTTGCAATGACTACGGTGCATTGTTCTGTCAGGGTGGTAATTTACAGAGTGTGGTTGGAAGAATGGTAATTTAAAGAAATAATTGCATGCTTATAAAAAAATTCTTGTTTCAACACACAAATTAAGAAAATATGTATATGCTTAGTTATTAGTTAATCGTAAACCGTGACACACATGCAATATGCAGCATTTCGCTTCCAGAGTAGAAACTACAGCAAATTAATGTCTACTTTGAAATGAATCAAGAACACGGAATATGTAATACAGTTTCTCATAGTATGTGAAACTGTCTATATAGTTGTCTTTTTTAATCTGGTTGTGCAATACAATACTGCACCCATGTCGTATCGTTCCAGTACCCTGAAAGGACACTAGGAGAACACCTAGAGCGATGTTCTGTTGTGCCCACGCGAACTACCATGTGTTGGCTTCAAATAGCCTATCTTCTGCTACAAGGCCACAACAATGTTTGACCAATTTCAATGTAGAGCTAGGATCTGTGACGTTTCATTGTACGTGTGTGTGTGTGTGTGTGTGCGTGCGTGCGTGCGTGCGTGACTGTGTGTGTGACTGATTGTGTGTGCATATATTTGTGTGGGGTGCTCGAGCATGCGTACGCACACATGTGTGCGTGTTTGTACGTTGTATCAACGAACTTCTATAAGTCATCCGCATTGGTGTGATATGTAGTATAATATTTTATGTACATTGTAGGCCTACGCTGGAATCGGATCTAGACCCTCATTATTTACTGCGGTTGTCCCAAACTTGCTAGGCTCCCGTGTGAGTACACATAATACCCGTCTAGACCCTTTCTGTTTACCGTTGCCACGGACCAGTCTGGTTACACGTGCTTCCTTCAACTTCTTATCGCCTCTGTGTGTAGTAATCGGAGCGTGACATTCAAGTTGTGATCGGCTCAGCCGGCGACTCGGCATTGTATTTAACTACAGCAGTCGACGTCTCTGCTTGGCTTATAATATTGACGCAGTCGCCATTCAGCCGTCACTAATCAATGTCGGGATACTTTAATTCGGAGCTCAATATTCTGTCGCGAACTGACGTTTAGCTGCACGTTTCTTCTGCCCGTCTACGACAGACGACGGCTGCGGTATAAGCCTATGCTGGCTTCCAACTTGACGTGTGAGTAGGCATTGGATCATGGAGTGGTCGTGTAGTGTTGAATACCAACATGCAGAAACGCATTCGTTGAGTAGTGTTGTTTTGTCAAGTAGATCTACAGACACAATAGTTTCAGTGGCAGACCGCCATCCAGGTTAACTACAAACATGCATGTGGACTAAGCCCCCTTTACAGGACAGCACAAACCCGTTCGATGGGTGAAAATACCGTCTAGTCTGTATCGGAGGGGTTCTAAAATGCATTTAGGCCTAGACATAGACAAAATTAATGTCCTACATTTATTTAACGTAACTTGTTATTTATGTTAAGGCTTCCACGGTATCAACATTTTGGAGAAAACATAGGTTACAAAAAGAATGCGTTTTTTCACATAATACATAATTCAATGTCCGATAATTGGCTTTTTCAAAAACATATTAATGGAGGCAATTAAAATAACATCGTCAGAAATCAGTAACAATCCATCCAAGTGGAGTATCGGGGAACTTCTTGCCGCATTCGATATGAGATAAAACGTGCAATCTATCGGCATCGAGACACTCGATTCCCCGTCGGGAAATCTCCTACATATCTCCTTTCTCTGCTCAAACCAGTGTAAAGTTGTCTACAGTAAACCAACTGACAGTTAATCTACAAAGAGGTAATTTGATTACACAGAGGAGAAAACGATGACTACATCTCTAATACGTATATATCTGACGAATGTGGTGTCCATATATTTATGTTAAGAAAGACATGCAACAAAATTCAGAGACAAGCTTGGGGGGGCTTATTACAAAACAGGTTTGTAAACAAGGTTTGTTCCTTATTTGTGGTCCATACGACTGTTCAAAGCGCTTTACTCATCGCCCTTCTCTCTCTCTCTCTCTCTCTCTCTCTCTCTCTCTCTCTCTCTCTCTCTCTCTCTCTCTCTCTCTCTCTCTCTCTCCATTCCCCCTTGCCTCCCTGTCGACGACAATTGTGAACTGTCAGTTCCTCCAGAACGGTTTTGGTTCCATGATATAGTTGTACGTCGCGAACAGCCAGATACCGGAGTGACCAACGACATCGACGTCCGGCTGACAGACATACAGTTCAGCAGTCGTGGATTCTCACATAATGGAAGTCAAAGAAATAACGAACGAGGTGGGTACAGATTTGAAGGAAAAAAAACACCCGATTATAGCATGTATCCAATGAAATGCCACGAGTTCACAAAGTCCACAAACGTACAGAGGGTGGTGTTGGTTCACACCACCGCCCACCCCCCACCAATGCGTGGTGTGTCACTTCAGATTTTGAGTGATTCAAAAATGGCTTCTCTTCTAAAACTATAGCCAATATCGGCCAGATTATAACTATCTCTATATATGTAAATTTCGCAGGAACCAAACAAAACAAAACATTGTAGGTAGTTGTCGTCACTTCGTAATGACATACAGCAAGTAGCAAAATATTCTTCAGGCATGTATATACATATTTACATGAAAATGAACAGAGCACAGTAGAGTATGTTCTATAAAACAATATATTATTTAAGTATAGGATATTCCCAAAACCATCCGCATTTTGTGGAGGACGTATCCCATAAGAATTATTTTGTGGGGGTCGCTGAGCAATTGCCCTGGCTGCCCTGCCCTAAATCCAGCACTGGTTCCAATGATAGCAGTTCGCGATTCGTCCCCACTGGTGTCTCTCCTGAATTCTGCGTCGTCTTCTCTTCTCAGAATTACATTAACGATGCATTCTGAGATCGTCCATCTTTCAAATACAACTTTCGAGTGAATTAACATGCCACACTCACTCTACAGTCTAGACCACTTGTCTAACGAAACTATTACATTTTAATTCAGTTGGAGAGAACCATTAAGTTGGGTGATCTGGTGGCGATGATGAAGATCCTCGAGTCAGTAACCACTCAGCAACATATACTCCAGGTGACGAATAAGGCAAGTATTTACTTCACATCGTTCTTCGTTCTTCTGGTCTGGATCAGCATAACTGCTCAGCAAAGTCCTACTAGGATATTGCGCTGGGGGTTTGTTTCAGAGTATCCTTCTGAAGAGTTAGTGAATTCACTGCAGGTTACACATTTATCCTCTGTGTGGGACATTTTACTTTATTTACTCCGGTTCCTTCGATCGACAGTACGGCACTCTAGCCGATCGACCATCGCTTCCCACTGTCTAGAATTTTCGGAACGATTTCGAATGGGAGAATTCGGAAAGATTCCGTGGGATCTAATGGTCCAGCCACCAACCGATGACAGGTGAAACCGCCAAGACCTTCACCAAAGCTCGAAGCACATGGTCGCACTGTCTAGACATTTCGATCGTCTGAACGCATACACAATTTAGTTGCGCCTTGTCGTGAGAAATGATGTCTTCAGACACATCGTGGACAAAATCGCCCTTGCAAACCGACATATACTGTTACCATTCAGCAGACTTTTACATTGCAATACCAAAGCCTGTAAGAAGCATTCGGCAACGCTGCGATTCCTACTCAAAAAGCCATTCCGTGTCATAGCAGCATCACTACATGTTGCCAAGAAATATTATTTTATACAGCCGCGTGAACCGGGGGAAACAAAGACTGAACGATTTTGTTTATAACAACTTTATCCCACAGAAAGAGGATTTGATTGATTATCAGTGTGTGTCGTGTATAGCTGTTTAGCAACCCTCCTGACTAGATGCCGGGCTATATGTGTAGAGCGCTGTAGCGTAGCTGTGGAGCATCATACTTTCAATCTAGAGTTTCCGTGTTCGAATCCTCTTGCTGCCGGTTCAAACCTTGTGCACTGAGCTGAATGAATGAGTAACTAGCCATACAGAGTGGTTTATGTTAGTGTGCGAATAGTCTTCGTGCAGTAATTGCAGCGTGACTGAATGCTTCCCAGATAAATCCAGATGATGTTTGATTGAACAGGTCTGCCAGGGAGTAAAGTATAAAACGCATCGCACAGTCCCGCGGGGTGTTGCTTTTGTAACTCTCTATGAGAAAGCACCTTTACTACATATAATAACTTACCTTTATTATATACAAGGACTTACGTTGTTTGTCAGTTCCCCGACCGAGACCCTCTAGTCTTGGCGATTGACTGCCGGGAGGAAGACCTGGCGATCTACTTACTGGAGAGAGGCTTCCCGCATCGCAACATCTACACGGTGGGTCCAACAACTCCGTTGAACCGAATTTATGTATGTTCCTTATGTATTTGTAGAGAGTGCCTGCAAGTTCCCCAATCTCGACTCCTTTCCTACCCCGATCTCGCCACGCGCTCAGTTCGATTGCTTGAACTTGCAATATGATTAAATATTTGTTGATATCACAATACAGCCAATGGTCGTAACTACAAATATGCCGCTGGGTGTACCCATGATTTGTTTTTTAGTTATTGCCGTTTTAACACCGTGAATGCTTAATCATGCAATGTAAATGCGGCAAGTGATATAATACAAGGTTCAGCATTCGCGATGTTCAAACGGTAATGACTCAACATGTAAACACAACTCCTGTGTACATCCAGCGACAAACTTGTGTGTAAGATTATTATCTTTAAGGTGCTATCAAAGATATTCATTTCCGCGATTGCAATTCCGTGTCAAGTCTGAAACAACAAGCCGCACCGCTGCTTGCCGTGCTAAAGGACAGGACACGCTCAGCGGCCCTACCTTTGGTGACCTCAGCAACATCTAACTGGCTGGATGCTTTGCGACATGCAAATGGCCATGTTTGGGAGGGCTTAGTGACATGAATTCGAAACGAACATACTTCATATTTGGCACATTACTTGACAAGAGCATTAAGTTTACGTATTCGAAGTTTCAAACAAATTTAAAATGTCACTTCACTTAGTCTTTAACAAAAATCACCACAATCTAAATATACTAGCTAATGTATGTAACTTGCTTCTCGTGCTGATGGTACTGCTGTCAGTTCGCCAACCAGGAGTGTGACCAGTGGTGCTACTCGGAGCACCAGGACGGACGGTGTCCGACAGAGTTCGACGCCCGGAGCCTCGCCTACAAGCACAACCTCATGCGACTGCACTCCATCCTCGTTGACGTCGACAACGGCCTGCGACAACCGGGAGACGGTCTGTCGACACAGCAAGGGCCCGAATACGACTCCACGGTGACTTGTGAGCCAACTCCACGGAAGAAGGTCGGGAGAGAATCGTTGCTGTTGTTTATGTGTGCCGCCATTGTTATTGCTGTTCTTGACTCTCTTTGGACTGTACGCAGTGCACATCTCCATCATTGTGGTGATCGTGCCTTCTGTGTCACTTATCCTCATCAGACTCTCCTGACTGTACGCAGTGCACATCTCCACCATTGTGGTGATCGTGCCTTCTGTGTCACTTATCCTCATCAGACTCTCCTGACTGTACGCAGTGCACATCTCCACCATTGTGGTGATCGTGCCTTCTGTGTCACTGATCCTCATCAGATTCTCCTGACTGTACGCAGTGCACATCTCCACCATTGTGGTGATCGTGCCTTCTGTGTCAATTATCCTCATCAGACTCTCCTGACCGTACGCAGTGCACATCTCCACCATTGTGGTGATCGTGCCTTCTGTGTCACTGATCCTCATCAGACTCTCCTGACTGTACGCAGGGCACATCTCCACCATTGTGGTGATCGTGCCTTCTGTGTCACTTATCCTCATCAGACTCTCCTGACTGTACGCAGTGCACATCTCCACCATTGTGGTGATCGTGCCTTCTGTGTCACTTATCCTCATCAGACTCTCCTGACTGTACGCAGTGCACATCTCCACCATTGTGGTGATCGTGCCTTCTGTGTCACTGATCCTCATCAGACTCTCCTGACTGTACGCAGGGCACATCTCCACCATTGTGGTGATCGTGCCTTCTGTGTCATTGATCCTCATCAGAGTCTCCTGACTGTACGCAGTGCACATCTCCACCATTGTGGTGATCGTGCCTTCTGTGTCACGTATCCTCATCAGACTCTCCTGACTGTACGCAGTGCACATCTCCACAATTATGGTGATCGTGCATTCTGCATCGCTGCTCCTCGCCTCTGGAAGTCTTCCTCATGAGATGCGCGTATATGTCACTCTGTATACAGCTTCAAGACTCCTGAAAACTCGCTTGTTTAAACGAGCCTACTACTCTTGAACTGTCACACTCGTTTAGTGTTGTCGCTGGATTTTCGTCTTAATGATAATTTGATTGGACTTTTGGTGCTATGTTTTTAAGTTTTATAATCTTGATTCTTTTAACCTTTGATTCTTGATTCTTTTAACCTTTGAACAGGGTCACCTGGTACCGTGGCGCTCTAAATGTGCTCTTATCATTAATATTATTGTTATACGTTGTTAAGGTTTTTATTGTTGTTGTTGCTGCTGTTGTTGCTGCTGTTGGTTGTTGTTGATGTTCCATCAGTCGTCGCCGTCGCTGCCGCCGGTGTAACCGGCATATCCAAACCAACACACATTGTAAACCATATTATATTCTCGGCTGCCAGTCTAGATAAACATAATGCGATTTGTCGAGTCTTCAAAATGTTGTTTCGTTGAGATAATGAAAACGTCCGATATTTTGTGCAGGTGCTGGCTGGAATCGACGGCGGCCAAGTAGAGACAGCTGTGTACCGGGCCAAGAAGAAGATTGAAGAGATTGGAACAAACTACATTGCCAAGGTAGATGCCTGCCAAAATAGTTTCCCATTCCGCTTGCAGTGTTTGTGTAAAGCACGTACGTATCCCGGCATGCATTGGTGCGTCTTGCTTGCTGATATAGCCACTCGTATTTCGAAGTTAAACGTCATTATGATATTATTATAATGTACGGTTTTGTAATTTTATATATACAGTGTATATATAACGAAACACAAGCTTGATTTCCGGAGTGACGCCAGCGTAAAATGTCAGCTATAGACCGTGTGTATATACTATCTTTCGTCTATTCTATTTGACTGTAAATATACCAGTGAAGTAACTCTCATGAATTATGTGTATTCGGTTTTGGACAGAACGGAGATACAGCGCTTCACGAGAGTGTAAAGATGGCGTCTTCCGCTATGGTGTACGCATGCGTCGTCAAGGGTTTGCCGATAAACGCGCAGAATTTCGTAAGTGTGCTTTGTGTTGTGTGACAATACTTTGTTAGCCCGTCACCAACGCTTATATTTACTACATTAGCGGCACGCTGCTTGCACCAATAACAGTACAAGACATTCTCCAAGGATATTCCTCATGACCTGTGCGTTTTACTTTTTGGTCCTCGAGTCAATAGGCCTACTAACATTGGGACTAGGGCTGTTTCTGTAACAGCACAAACTCTTTGGAATATGTTCCCTCTTCGTGTTAGATCAGTTTAAAACATTAGACAATTACGGCGTCATTTAAAAACGTACCTTTGTAACCTTATAACTTTATATTACTACGGTTCAACTGAGCCACTGAATGCTTTCTGAGTGTGCTTAGGCATATGTACTGTTTAGCACCCGTAGGCGTAACATAATAAATAGATAGGTGTTTCTCGACAAATCTCTTACCGGATTTGACGGAAGCTATGACAGCACAATGACGGAACTTAATTCGTAAACCTCTATGAATGCAGTGCATGTAGGTTCCCGCGTCACGTACAATACACAGTGTCTGTACATATGTAGCACACAGTGGAAAGCGGTAGTGATGCAGCCCATTTCCGCCGTCACACAACGGAAGCCTGGTCGGTGCGGAGCTTTTCGGGACATATCGGAACGGAAGGCAGTGCTATTAATCAGACCTAGGGTGTATAGGCATCAACCATAGCGATATAGATGTTATGCTCGTTTCTTATGATTATACGTATTCGAGGACCACGTAACTGGTATAGACTGTTTTCTGATACAAACAATACAACACATTTCAATTTATCAATTTAATTTTTCCACTGACTGTTAACATCGAATCTTATATCGAATGACTGAATGGCTGACAGTTGAAGACGGTGGGGTAAGCCATGGAAGGAATCTGCAAGCCAGCCACCCAACCTCAAAACCCCGTTAACTTTAACGCATTCGACGTCTCGTCTCTTTCGCGAACAATCCATCCTGCAGATCACCTTGTCATCGTCGTCGACGATCCCTCGGATGACGTCGGCCAATGGTCCGTCGTGTGTCTTCAGCTGACTGAGGATCACGATTCTTGTTCTGCGGATCGTAGTGCAGTACACATATGAAAATTAAAGGCTTGATAAAACCACTTATTTAAAACACGTTCATGTATGTCAACGGCGCACGCACAACTGCCACTGGTTGTTACGCTGCGTTCCAGTGGGGTCGTTTATATCGTAAACACGACTTGGCGAACTGGAAAGTTCACGATCTCCTCGAGTTTACTACTTTTAAATTTATACAACTGGGTCAAGTAGGGGTTACAATGTCGTATTCACGGTATAAACACGACGTGATTGGAACGCAGCCTTACTTACGTGAAGACAGTGCATGTCACGTGATGCAAGTCCCGCACAGTTCGAAAGATTAACACGTCAACGTCATAGCATTACAACCAAGAAGATAGACAATTAAGTATACGTATTTACTTCTAATTGACGACTCATTTCGAGGCGTGAGGACATTAATTCATATAGAATATGCTAAAGAACAATATCCAACCGTGACACTGACGCCATCACTATTTGTGCGAACACAACAACGTTTTACGTCGTTGCGCTACTTCGCTGCCGAGACAGCCACGCATGCGCCAATTAGGCCTACACGTGTTCACGAAAAAATATATTATATGACCAGGCTCCCGGCCCATGCGCCGAAAACTGTGGGGTTCGATGCGCCTGTTCTTGGGTCCCTGTATTAACTATAATGCAACCCCATATTTAGTCAGTTGCGTTCATTAGGGTATGTTGAGAGCATTCGAATAATTTACACTACCGCAGGCCCTACTATCCCAAAGAACGGGTGTAATGCTTGAAAACCGGTTGCTTAGGACATCTGTTCGGTATCAGTGGCGTCAGTTAAAGTTGCATTTTGAGTATTTTAAACTACCATTTATAATTAGTTTAAGAACGTGTAGAACGGGCATGAGTTAAATTCAGATGTTTGTTGAATGTTAATTAATTTAACTTAATTAACTTAGCTTAATTTAATTGCTTTTCTCCAAAACACAAATCGTTTAATAAAATTATCTGGTAGAGATTAATTTAACAGGGGCGGATCCAGTTTGGTTGCTGTTCAAATTTTTTCGTTGCCGTAACTTCAGCATTATAACCTGAAAGGGGGCACATTTCAAACGGTCAACGGTACGGTTACGTGGGCCCATTATAAAAGTTCTGCGGGCACGCCAAATTCCTAAGGTGTAGAGAGGCGCTTCCCCGTGCACCCTGGATCCGCCTACGTTTAATTTAATAAAAAAATTCAATTACCTTTAAATTAACTCTTTTATTGGGTGTTATTAATACATTTCTCTGTCTGCTGGCAGTACAGTGTATTTAAATTAGGTTTGATGTTCGTAGTGCATACTGAATTGAGGTGATACTTTTAACGTGTTAACACGTAGTGTTAATTAATTGTCACATAATAAGTACTCTGCTGTTGAGATCCAATGAAACACGGACTTAGTATGTAGAATCGTGTTGGTTTGTGACAGTTTGGCGACACGGGCCTGCATCTGGCGGTGAGGCGGGATGACGTCATCGTCATCAAGGCCTTGCTATGTTCCGGCGCAGACGTCTCCATCAGAAACAAGGTTCGTAGTAATGGAACGTCAACCGACAACGCGTGGACTCGTGGTTAACTTAGTACTCGCGCACGCACGCACGCACACACGGACGGACACACGCACGCACATACGCACACACGCGCGCACTCAAACACACAGAAATACAGACACACGCACGCACGCACGCACACACACACACACTCACACACACACACATACACACACACTGCTGTAGATGGTTCTTTCTCTTCTTGTTTACCAGCTCGGGCAGACACCATTGGATGAAAGCAGTGACGCAATTCGTTCACTCATGAAAATGTTCCGGGTGAGTGAATATATATGTTCTGGGGAATGAGTAGGTGTTCCGGGTAAGTGAACATACTATGTTCCGGTTGAATGAACTTGTGTTTGGACATAAGTTCCGGGTGAGTGTACGTTTCTATAAGTTCTGTTTGAGTGAGCAGAAGTTCGTGGTGCGTGACCATATCATATTATTCCGGGTATTGACAAGTTTTCAGTTGCAAACTTTGCAACACTACCACCAATAACACCAGAGCCGTCAGTACTACAAATGCTAACCAATCCCTGTAGCAAAACATAAATGTAAGTTCACACATAACACGGCATCCTGTCCCTAGGAATGCTCAATGAGCTTTACACTTCACTCCCTGGCAAACCTGGTCAATCAAGTGCCATCTCGACTTCTCTGGGAAGAATTCAGCCACGCTGTAAACACTGCAGGAAGACAATCTCTAACACAAATATCCACAATTGTCTATAACCACGTGGTCATTGATACAGAAGAGTGAACTACAATAACATGTAATAATACCACATTTTAAGTTACATCATGTTTGACCTTATTCCATCGCCGTTCTTCCCCTCCTAGTGCGGACTCACCCAGGCTGTCGTGAGGAGCGAGCATCCGGCCATGCAGCGTCTTGTCCGTCTGTGTTGCAACCCCAACAGCAACATCAAGGTGGGTGGACTACATGGGCTGTCATCGCGTCTTGTAATAAACGCAGCTCACGTAATGTCTTCTTGTTTATACTGTCATGTTTGACAGCATCTCAAACGAAGAACGTGTTGCCAAAGTATGTTTCAAACACTCAGCAGCAGCTTGCGTCATCGTCGAATATAATATATGGACACGCCTGCAGGGTGGAGACATCCCAAAGCTGTTTTCTTTGTTTAGTTACAGGCCGGAAATAGAAGAGTAGGGAGACTACACCTTCACGTTAAAGAAATTTTCAATCGGGATTTAAGAAGATATTTTTACATATCACCTGAAAAATGGACTACTGCTAACACGAACAGAGCAAGCTATTGAGACATGATCAGACTGGTCCTGACAGAACAGCAACTACCTAACACAAGATTACGCCAGGACACAACACTCGCACGCACGCACGCACGCACGCACGCACGCAAGCACACGCATGCTACACGCACGCACGCACACGGGCACGCACGCACACACGTACACACGCTCACACGCACACACGCACACACATACCCGGGTTAAATTTAAAAGGAAACAATGTTACTCTGTTTACTCTTATCGAAATCGTTATAAAACATATTCCACACATTAGGTCAAAGAAAGATTAAAATTGTATGTGGAAATGAACAGTAGATTGTAGGCTTCATTCCATACTTTTTGTGCTGGTAATATTGCGTACTCATGACGGATTTGTTTCAGGACGGCAAATCGGCATTGGAGATTGCCGAGTCCCGGGCTTCCACCAGCCGTGAGGCGCAGAAATGTTACAACTTGCTGAAGGAAAACTTCAAATCGCTCGTAAGGACATTCACCTCTGGCCAGACCAGACTTCCGGTTCGGCGGATCTCTACAACGACTAATTTTACAAACGCAAATAAAACAAATATATCGCAAAATCAGATTCTCGGCTTGCCTCTCACGGGGCAATGTGGGATTTGTCCCTGTTACGTTTTGTTTTATGACCAATGTTTGATTTTAATGCCATGCCGGCCATTTGAATCATTACGCATTTAGTTACAAGTGTAAGTTTGAAAGGTAAAATCACAACACCAATTTACCATGCAATTAATTTGCAGGCTAACGCTTATAAATACAGTCTACTAAACTTCAAATTCGGCGTCACAGATGCTGCATAAACATGACGTGACGTCAGTGGAGGTACAGTGTGCACAAGGTAGTCGTTATTCTCGCATAGGACTATAAATGAAAGGAACAATTATCTACTGATTGTATAATTGTAATTTGACTATGCTAACAATAAATACTCAGTAGGATGGGTTACCCATAAATAACACATTATTGCACTCTTGATAAGCCAATGGGTTCCTTGTTCATCAGCAATCTGTTTTTGGATGGCAATATTTTAAAAAGAAAGTCCCTAAAAGGACGAATGCAGGGCAACAACAGTATTGGTAAAGATGGGGGTATTTGTCCTCAGAATGCTACCCAAATAATACGAAACCAAACGTGACAATGGAAACATGGAAATAGGACGCCCAAAAGAAACTTCCGAACGAACCGTCACAAAAAAGGCATTACACACAAAAAGTGTGTCGATTGTACTCGGCGTTATGTGTCTGACGTCACTGGGAGTGAGTGAGTGAGTGAGTGAGTGAGTGAGTGAGTGAGTGAGTGAGTGAGTGAGAGTGATTGGGTGGGTGGGTGGGTGGGTGTATGGGTGAGTGAGTGAGTGAGTGAGTGAGTGAGTGAGTGAGTGCGTGAGTGAGTGAGTGAGTGAGTGAGTGAGTGAGTGAGTGAGTGAGTGAGTGAGTGAGTGAGTGAGTGAGTGAGTGAGTGAGTGAGTGAGTGAGTGAGCGAGAGGGAGGGAGGGAGTGAGGGAGTGGGGGAGGGAGTGAGTATTTTGGAAAGTGTGTACTAGCAGCGGAAGAAGAAGGAATAGACATATACCATGCACTGTGTAAGAAAATATGGAAGAGTGCAAAATGGCCTGACGACTGGAAGAAATCAATAACATCTCATTACCAAAGAAAGGAGACCTACAGCTATGCTCCAACTACAGAACCATATCATTCATTAGCCATGCAAGCAAAATATTGCTGAAAATCATAATGAAAAGAATGCAAGATAAAAAGAAAATGGAAATGAGCAGTACAGAGGCAGGCTTCAGAAAAACAGAGGCACAAGGGACCACATATTCAATCTGAGAATGTTGATTCAGAAATTCAGAGAGATAAATAATCATCTAAGAATATGCTTCATCGACTATTCCAAGGCTTTCGATTGTGTGAATCATCAGATGAGTGACATGAACTTCCATCCAAAGATAATCGCCCTCTTGAAATCACTTTATAGCAGTCAACAAACAGTGGTCAGGCTGGAAAACACAACTACAGAAATGTTTCAGTGGGAAAAGGAGTAAGACAAGGATGTATTTTATCTCCATACCTATTCAACATCTACACAGAAGACATAATGAGAGATGTAGAAATAGATGACAGAAGTACAAAATACGATTAAGTGAATATTCATGGACATAGAATCAGAGACCTATGATACGCAGACGATACCGCACTCCTGTCCACTACAACAATCGGCCTAACAAACCTAATCATGCCTGTAAAAGAACACAGTGAGAAAAAGGGCTTGTTACTTAATGTGAAGAAAACAAAGATCATGGACACTGACAAATGCATTGACAAAATTGAAATTGCAATCAACGGGGAGCAAATTGAAAATGTGAACCACTACGAATACCTTGGAGCAAGACTACAAGGAGACGGCAAGACATCATCGGAGATCAGAAGAAGAATAGCCATAGCAACGCAGAAACTAAATAATCTGAAAAATGTATGGAAAGGACAAAACATACCAACAAAGATAAGAATTTTTTTTAAACTTGCGTTTTCCCAACAGCTCTATACGGGAGCGAAACGTGGACGCTGAACAAAGAAGACATGAGAAGAATACAAGCGTTTGAGATGAAATGTTACAGAAAAGTCCTAAGAGTGCCATGGATAACAAGAACAACCAATGCAGAGATTCTTAACAAATACATGTCTGATTAATGGTATGCATGTTAACCTCCTCCGAGTAACAACCACTGGTCTACAACGGATCTGTAGAACGTAATCTACCCGGTACCTTGTAAAGGCTTGTTTCTCGGGTTCTGATTATTAGACAGTGTCTGCAAGCGCCCTGATCTCGACTCCCTATCCCGATCGCGCCACGCCCTCAATTCGATTGTCCGATAATCGAACTGAGCGCGTGGCGCGATCGGGATAGGCAGTCGAGGTCGGGGTGCTTGCATGCACTCTCTGTTTGCTTGAATGTACGCGATTACGCCTATGGTTGTTTTCTGTGTTCAGACGTTGATGAGCGCGGTGCTGAGCGAGGACGTGCAGACAGTGCGGACGTTGTGTGCGAAGAAGGCGTGCAGCAACGTCAACATCAGCTTCAAGGTGAGTTGAAGCAAAGACAACGTCGTCTTACCAGGACCGAACCGCAGATGTGAAATTTACATCGACCCTGGCATAAAATTAGGTTAAGCTAAGATGCTGTATGTACGGAATCGGCATGCGGGTGTGGTACGAGGGGAAACGATGAAGATAGTGCCTGGTATAAACTGATAGAAGCAGTTTACATACGTACATACGTACATACGTACATACGTACATACGTACATACGTACAAACGCACACACGCACACACACACACACGCACACACACACACACACATACATAGGCTGATGCATTTCTTCAAGCGAATGCGGAAAATCGAATCGCTCCATATGGCGATCGGAATCGTATCCGCGCTGGAATCGGATAGGAAATTCTAAAAAATTACATCTGTATACAGGTATATCACATTCTCCATGTCTTTCCGTGCATATTTGTGGAATCCGACTTTACTCGTGTGCATTTATAAGTGAATTTTACAGTCTTCACTCCGAAGACTGGTGGGTGATCATGCTGTAGCAGCTGAGAATTTGTTGCAGCTGAAACTGACGAGGAAACATGTTGGAGGCTGGAGTGACAATGTACTATGATGTGAGCCTGTGGTGTGAAAATATGTCGTGACTGACGTTAATGCAATCATGTAATCCAACGTACGACCGGTTCGATGCGAAAGGGTTCAATCTGAATCAGTGATATTGTTACGTAGCGTCTTTTAACAACACTATAATCGTCACCATTTACTGCAATGTCTAACATCACCACCACCGCCACCTCCACCTACACCACCGCCACCACCACCATCACCACCACCACCGCCACCACCACCACCACCACCACCGCCGCCACCGCCGCCACCGCCACCATCACCACCACCGCCGCCACCACAGCCACCACTGCCACCACTGCCACCACCGCCACCATCACCACCACCGCCATCACCGCCATCATCGCCGCCACCGCCACCACAACCGCCACCACCTCGCCACAGAAACTCAATAACATCATATCTGCCTTACATTACCGGATGTAATACATCAGAACCATATTGAACTATCTACCCAGGACAAGAAGGGTTGGACTCCAGCCTGTCACGCCATCTGGCAGCATAACGTGCAGCTGCTACAACTGCTGGTAGACTCCGAAAGTTGTCACCTCAACATCCGGGTGCGTGAACACGATGATGGACAGGTGAGTGGGCGTTGACGTCATATCACGCACACAACACACGCACACAAGCATACACGCACGCACGCACACACGCACACACACATTATGATATAACTTGTACTTTCAGTCTACGGCCACAGTGCCGTTGTACTTTCTCTCGTTGGAGAAGGACTGCCCAACGGAACTGTGGACGTTTCTGTCGCAAAAGGTGAACTGCTTCCAGGACAGAGAGAGGGATAAGGTGAGTCTTTTAACTTTCACGCGTCGGTATGGTTTTATTATGTTGCTTACATTATATTTGGATTTACATTGGAATAATGATATTGCCACTCGTTATCATACAGGTACTATTATATTGCCACTCGTTGTCATACAGGTACTATGATATTGCCACTCGTTATCATACAGGTACTATGATATTGCCATTCGTTGTCATACAGGTACTATGATATTGCCACTCGTTATCATGCAGGTACTATGATATTGCCACTCGTTTTTATACATGTACTATGATATTGCCACTCGTTTTCATACAGGTACTATGATATTGCCACTCGTTATCATACAGGTACTATGATATTGCCACTCGTTTTCATACAGGTACTATGATATTGCCACTCGTTATCATGCAGGTACTATGCTATTACCACTCGTTATCATGTAGGTACTATGCTATTGCCACTCGTTATCATACAGGTACTATGATATTGCCACTCGTTATCATACTGGTACTATGATATTGCCACTCGTTATCATACTGGTACTATGATATTGCCACTCGTTATCATACAGGTACTGTGATGTTGCCACTCGTTATCATACAGGTACTATGCGAGTCAATGAAACCAAAGCGTTATAATAATAACCATTAGCTTAAAGTTGCATTCGTTTAATTACAATTGTCCAGCTAATCAACATGCTCCGTATACCATATATATATATATATATATATATATATATATATATATGTCTTTCCTCAACTAAGTATAATTAATGTTTGCAGTGGGGTCGAACGGCCGTGTTCCGGGCGACAGAGAACGGCAAGTCTGCCGCCTTCATAGAGAAGATGCTCAAGGCTAAAGTAGGACAGCCGCTCCTAGAACGAAGGATGGTGTGTTCTTTGGTTTTCATTTCAAATGTTAAATGGTTGTTTCCATGTAATACAACACATGATGGTGCACATGCGTGGTGGTGGTTGTGGTAGACGCTTGTTGTGGTGGTTGTGGTATTAGAGACTGTCTGCAAGCGTCCGTATTTCGACTCCCTTCCCGATTTCTACCGCGCTACGCGCTCTACTCGACTGTCCAACAACCGAATCGAGCGTGTACTGCGATCGGTCAGGGTCGTGAAGGGAGTCGAGATCTGGGCATTTGAAAACACTCTCTATTGGTAATGGTGCAACCGGGTGTATAACCAGTGTATGCTGTAGGCGCCCTTGCCTTGGGTCATTGGTTCACATTGGCCCGTCACATACACTCTTACACTGGCAGTTATATGGCGTACAAAAAACAGCACGTAGTTAAAGTTCGTTGCGTACATTAATAACTTGTGCGTATCTTATTTATATAAAAAAAAGATCACAAATGGACCTTCCCGGTAACAGTAGTTTTTAACCGCACAGATGGCTTTTGGAAGGTTCTCCAACAAAGACGTTCTGTCTTGCAGGACGGACTCACCTTGCGACAGTTCGCACAGAACTACAATCTGGATTACCTCACTGGGACAATCGACAAAGTAAGTTGAATATAATGCTGCAATCCAAACGGGTTCGTGTACATCGTGAGTACGACTTCGAAACGCCCACTTGAGGAACGCAGCATAACTTAGATCATTACTCATTTGTGTCTGGTAGACTAAAACAGCGTTACAGCAATAGGCGTGGGCAAGCCCACTTGCGCGACAGAGAACAACGCCATTAATTAAAAAGCCTATTTTCATCATTATTCGGGCTCAACAATCCATGAACATCTAATCAAACATATGTAGCCTGTATTGCGCCTGTCATAGCTAATTGTTATCAGTTGATTGCCTTACTTGGCCTCACATCTTTTTGGATTTCACGGTCAAACGTGTACGCCCATAGGCCTAAATGCGTTGCACGAATTTGTTTTATGTTCGTCGTGAAAAGTGTTAGGCCAAAAATATTTTGTTTCATAACCAGGTAGTCATCGTTAGTTGTTGACCTGCGTATATCGACCAGTCATCATTACATTGTGGCGTGTTTTTCATTTCCTTTGTTTCCAGGATTTAACAGTTAAGCTCCTCCAGATTCGATCCGTGATCACACCCGAACTTCACTTAGGGCCAGTCTATCGCAAGGATTACTATTTATATCCAATCCGCGGTTTAGAATTATCTGTTTCTCCTTCTGGTGGTATCAGTCCTCTTCTTGTTTAGCTGCTGTTGTTGTGAGTGTATTGTCTGGTTGTTATTGCCTACACATGCAAATCGCCGTCATGTGTTTAAGTATCTCTGTGAGAACGCGAGTACGCACTTCATCGTCCAGATGCTAGTCAACTTCCAAGCCGATGAACTGGTTGACATCAAAGACAAGGTTAGCGTTACCAGGATAGTTGACAAATCATGAACGCGTCAAGAAATATAAAATTATACCACGCGTATAGGTAGCTGCACTTTTGTTACGATGCATAAACAAATTGTGAAAAAAACAACTTCGAAAAATGGAACCCATGACAAGTTGATATAACGTAGATATTAAGATTGCCAACAAGACAACGAAGAACGTTCGTTGACATAATTTATTTAAAATAATACGTCAGAACAAATGTGTATGACCTATGACGATGACAACTTTACGTTTACAAAACACAATGTAATATACAGTGTACATCCAGTCACTTGTATAAAATAATTATATTCAATCAAATATAAGCGACATATGAAGCAAGAGGCATAAGCCAGTTTCTTTAAGAATGCAACAAATCGCGCATAACAGAAATGTGGAAGCAATTGCCACTGTCGTTCATCATTTCCAGGATGGTCATTCTCTTCTGGACCTGGCCCTAGAGGCTACAACCGGACATCGTAATGAACAAGTTACACACAATCTGAAGACCATCGAGGTGGGTGTAGTGTGAATTAAGGCTGAACTATTTGGACATAGCAGATTTCACACATCGTGTTGATAATTATACATCAAGAAGAAAACAGTCACTCGCAGACTAGATGAAGCATCTTTGTTGCGGCGTAGGGCTCGATTATAGGAGTCAAAGCGTAGGTTAAGTCTGCTGGAAATCAACTGACATTATATAAGTATTGAAAACGCGGGTACAGCGGGGTGTAAATCTACAAAATATTGTGTGCATATTGGATGCTCTCCGCTTCGTTCACGATGTCCACGTTGTGAAATAGGCATTGAGAAAGTCATCCTTGATTTCTGTGTTTCTTCTCCGCCTTCTCCGCAATCCGTTTTCACTCCGCTGTAGGCTCTCTCTAGCACTGACTTCTTCCCATGCCCCGTCAAGTCTCTCTTCACATAGCCCCCATCTCAGTTGGGGTCTTCTTCTACCCGCCACCGATTTTTAGCGCATTCACTCTTCTCATTCACCGAACCACCCTCTCTGTTTGTTTCCAGCTTTCATGGTCTTCTGTAATGGTCTACCGGCTGATGCTACCTGTCCTTTCGTGATCTCTCTTCAAACTTTCCATCTCTTAGTTTTGGTCTTCATATTCTCCTTCCACTTCCCCCTTCTGTCTCCATGCTCCTTTTTGATAATCTTTCCTCAACCCTTCTCTGTATGTATCGTGCCTATCCCAATATTCTCTCAGTTACTTTAATTTTAAGGTTTCTTCACGTTCACCACTTCCCTGTATATTCTCCGGACCCTGTTGTTTTATGCTACCTGTTACTGACCGTTCAATGCAAGAAACTGCAAGAACTCTTCCGCTGCAGGAGACGGCCGTGAAGTTATTTGAGGCGGCCGCGATGGGTGACGTCAAGACGGCGAAACAACTCAACCGAGCCAACTACCGCGACAAGGTATCCGGATATACCCGGCGTTATTTGCACATAAGTATTGTGTAATGTATGGCTGAATGGTTATAAATATATCGATACAAGTATTTTTCTCACTTACGCCATTGGAATAAATCACGTACAGATTGTGTAAAATTAATAAAAATGTATCACAGCGGAACAAAAATATATTTTGCATATGAATAATCGTTGGAATCTCGAAAAGCTAATGACATCCACCTCCGAATGTCGTAATGAACCTATGTGGTGTTTCGCTTTGGGTGGTAATCATGTTAAAACTAGTTAATCTTCGTCATTTTAACCGATTTAATAACAAATTGTGTGTTCAAACAATAACTAGTATCGGTGTCACCCAGTTATCCATTGTGCACTTGCCATTTAAGAAACGTTGTATTATCCAGCGTGTGCGTGTGTGTATGTGTGCGCGTGCATGCGTACGTTTATTCATTGTGTGTATATATGTTTGTGTGTGCGCGTGTGAGGATGCATAAGAAATTATTAAAAGATTATCTGGCAGGCAGCTAAGGAGCCGTACGTATCACAGACAACAAACCTTAATGTAGTGGTGTGTGTGCGCGCCCCCGCGCGTGCATGCATGTGTGCACATATGCGTCCAAATACATACGTCGTGCCCACTGTCGTTTGTTTCTGTCTCAGAACGGCTACACGGCCCTGACTCGGGCGATCGTCTTCAACCGGCCGGCGGTGGTGGACGCTCTTATCACGGAAAGACCCGCGCTCAAGGCGATCCCCGACAACGTGAGTCGTCTAGTCCCGCAGTCGGGCACAACCCTCACCCCACAACCATTTCTTAGCCCGTCCTATATCCCCCCGTTTTTGGATCATCTCCCGAATGTCTCATGCTTCGCCCAGCCCATAGTCGTCTCGTTTTTACAGTCATCTCCCATCCCGTAACAGTTATCTCCTTAACCTGATATGTCGAGCAGTAAGTATTTTAATTTGTGTTCTGTTGTATGGCGTGAATGGTCTAACTTGCATGCAATTGTAGACATTAATTAAACGTCGCCTTTGTGGTGAATGTTTTGGAGCATTGCTTTTGGAACACTGTTGTGAAAATGGTTTGATGACGTCACTGTGTTCCATTCATGTTGCGTCGTGTCACCCACGCATTGACAGTACAGACTGTATTATTTCTGTTGTTCTCCATGTTCCGTGCTCTACAGGGGTGAGGGTCAGGTACAATATTGCCGAACCACCCGCTGTGTTTTTTCTTTCCAAAGTGTTCTGTACATAGCTTCCTCCCTCCATCCTTCATCACCCCCCGATTTTTTTATGTCCCACCTCACGCAGTCCTCCCATCTCAGTTCCCCCCCTTCCCTGTGTTCTTGATGTTTTTTCCGCCTCTGTTCTCTTTGCTAGTTTGCCTGCACATATCAATTACCAAGTAGCCTGCTCATCTCGTTCGGTTCCTTTATGAAAAATGATTGTTTAAAATAACCACCTAGTAGGCTACGTGTAAAGCACATCAATAGAACCCAGTGTAAACTTATAATTACACTGCATGATTCCCACGGGGAGACAAGAAGAAATAATCTGAACAAACGGACGCACACCCCGAGAGTTCTGTGCTGTCCTAAATGATCCAACTATGGTCCCTATGCTGCGCGAGTGAATCTTACATTGTTGTCTATTTCATGTATGTATTACTCCCATTGGCGTTGTTTGCCTCCAGTGTAATCGGTACCCTCTCCACTACGCCTACGCGCTCCCCGCCCTCCAGAGTGGACCCATCGTCAAGCTGCTGTTTGGGCGGCGGGCCGATGACACGGAGCACAAGGTGGACAAGGTACGGGATAGGCCTGTCGTCGGAGGCTGGGCAGAGGACGGTCTGGCAGCCATATATGTTGCGGTTGTATGATGTTGAATACTGTTTGTGCGCTAGTTCTCCGTCGGGTTATAATAATTGTTTAGATATTGTTATGGGTGCATCATGACGCACAGACAGACAGACAGACAGACAGACACACACACACACACAAACACACACACACACACACACACACACACACACACACACACACACACACACACACACACACACACACACACACACACACACACACACATACACACACACATACACAGAGGGATCATGTACGTGCATTGAAATCTAGCCACAACAAGCTTCCATATTTTGTAACGTTTCCTTGGGATCCACGGAGGGCACATTTTAATAACTTAAATCAGACGCAAAAGTGAACGTACCAAACGTAAACATAAACCAGCCTATAATTGTTTGGTGATGCATGTCAACGCACGGTCTCCTCCTTCCAGGACGGTCGTGAAGCAGTCGAGTACAAGGACATGCGCACCCAGCTAGAAATACTTCAAATGTTACACGATGCGCGTACTCTAGACGCCTACCAGACGGTACGTGAGTACGTGAGTACGTGTGCACGACGGTTGTGTGTTGTACACGGGCACTTTTCGCCCGACCCGACCACACCAGACTCATCACGACTGCAGTGCATACGATATACACCGACCAAGGAGCCTCTATTTGGTATACGGTCTTTGACACCGACTGCGCTATGCTCGAAGCCGGTGTGACGTCATAATCACGTAAACTTGACAAGATTCGAATACACGTCAGACTGACAACAACTATAGGCCCTACGTAGAGGAAAGTTGACCAGTTTACTTGATTATGACGTAACGTCGGCTTCGAGTATAGCGCGTTGGTGTGGGTCGGTGTAGTGGATATACTGTAGTCGGAGGGAGTCCGGTGTTTGGTCGGGCGAAAATTGTATCCCGGTCTTTATACACATTCTGGGACGAGCGACGTGCCAGGTGTCCAATGTGCACTCCATCATGGCGTCAAGCAGCCAGTTTCATCGGTAGAAACTATCCAACATTATTTCCTAAAGATCGCCACCCAAAGGAAAATGTCCAGCAGAAAAAGATACTATTATCTTATTGATGTTTCAACGAGTATCAAGGTATAACTCGGCCTTGTTTGTACGTTTTGTTTTAGACGCATCAGTATCCGTAGATCATTCTTCTGTCTGTTTGTCATACTCTGTAAGAATGAATACTTTTTGAAATTCAGTCTACACTGTTCAGTTACTGATGCTACTTGGCGTCGTCTACAGTACTTCAATCTCACCCATTTCCAGTTGTAAATGTATTATATTATTGTATATGGCTTTGAAGTTTTCTGTTTATATTTTTCACTTGGAAATAAATAATTCAATTGTTCTTCTGCTTCCCTGACGTGCGAAAATACTGCCATCGATAGTTTAAACATTCAATAACTTAATAATAAACTATGGCTCTATCACTGTCATGTAGCTGAAGAGTATTTTGCTTATAGTGTATGTTACTATCTAGTATCTACACAGCACACATCTCAGCAAGGCAAAAACAATACTAGTACTACTTATAATTTTCTGCCAACATTGTTGCTTTAGCGGACAGCGCAGTTATATAAAATACAACATGAAACCAGCAAATAGACACTACGGGTGTTTGCCTGCCAAGTCAACAATGAATCCTTACTCAGTTGCGCCCCAACTTGCTGTAAAACAGCGAGTGGGTACATTGACAAGCCCAGGCTAATTTTTTTGATGTGTGTTGCTAATGTAATGTTTAACTCTGTATTGTTTTGTAGTAACGTACGCGGTTTAGTGAATTTTTTTGTTTGCAGCGTGGACCACCTCTAGGAGAATTTCCAGAAGAAGCTGTGATATTAACAGAAGATCTGAACAACAAGAAGAACTAACAAGTCTATCCCTATTATGGATGTCACTGACAACAAAGCAGTGACGTGGGCAAGTGGAAGACAGACAAGTTCTAAAAGCGACAATTATATTTAAGGATCAAACAAGGCCAAAGTTAGTCAGATGGAAGGTATTGAGTGTTGCACCTACATCATGTTTAGAATGTGTTTTGATAAATAATATTGGTGAGTGTATGCGCATAATAACGTGTCACTTATAACGTTGGTGAGAAAAGGATGCCTTACTTCACTGTGTGGATGGTTAAATATAATTGCACAAGAAGAAGAAACATTTATGTGTTCTGCAAATCATGTACACGCATGTATGTATGTATGCACAGTATGTGTATGTATGCACAGTATGTGTATGTAATTGCATAGCACGAATTTGCAATTGTATTTCAGTCAAATGAATATTATTGACTTCATATATTACTATTTTCTATGTTACTGTAATTAATATTGTATGCGAACAACTCGGGAAATATTTGCACATTCATTCAAAGAGACCTGCATCTTTTCTAAGCAAAATATTTTTATTATTAGTCTTACTATGTACATCACAAATATACAAATGTTTGCCTAATGAACACACACACAGTACACAAACAGCTGTGAAGCTGTATATTTTATAATGGTGTACTTATCAATTAAAATTACTTTGTGTCGCTTGCAGTAAGAATATTTTGTAATTCCAAATGTTCAGTCAAACTGTTTAACAACATACTCGGTGAACATAATCACATTAAATTATTTCAAGTCTTAACCCTGTGGCTTTCTGAATTTTAGAAATCAAAGTTAATTTGAAATTACAAATACAAAAAACAAAGTAAACAAATAATAAAATGTGAAAGTTTTTTGTGAACTAACAGGGGGTGGTTGGCAGGGGATGGCTGAATCATGAAGCCATCAAAGGCAAGGGATGGTTGGATCAGGAAGCTTTCGAAGGCAGGGGATGATTGGATCATGAAGCCTTCAAAGACAGGGGATGGCTGGATCATGAAGCCGTCAAAGGCAAGGGATGGTTGGATCAGGAAGCCTTCGAAGGCAGGGGATGGTTGGATCATGAAGCCTTCAAAGACAAGGGATGGATGGATCTTGAAGCCTTCAAAGGTAGATGATGGTTAGATCATGAAGCCTTCAAAGGTAGGGGATAGTTGGATCATAAAGGCCTCAAGGCAAAGGATGGTTGGATCATGAAGCCTTCGAAGGCAGGGGATGGTTCGATCATGAAACCTTCAAAAGCAGGAGATAGGGATTTTATAATCTCACAAGGCAGGGGATGGGTTGGATCATGAACCCTTCAAAGTCAGGGGAAATCTCAGAAAGCAGGAAATGGTGTTGATCAAGATAACTTAGAGGACAGGGTTTGGGTGAATCTTGGCATTCAAGGGCAGATCCTGAACACTCGGAAGGCAAGACTTTGGCAGGTCATGAAAACTCAGCGAGAATAATAATGAGGCAGATTATGAAGACAACACGAATATCTCCACAGCTTCTACCGATTCTACTCAGAAGAATTTCATATTCACACTTAACACGTCCATGTAAATTCCCATGCAAAAGCATCCTATATTGTTCACTGTAGAGGGTGTTCAACTAACACATGGTCCTCCTTTGACCTACGCTGGTCTCTCGGCTCTCGCGGATCCTTGATACAGTAAACATGGCAACAGTATTTTGACTGCAGCAGGTATTGTGCCGCTATATCAGACGCAACCGGCACATTCGAGACTTGAGAGGTTCTCCTTCCAGAAGCACAGGGAGTGGTCGCTGTTATCGCAAACAGACAAGTGCACACCAGCGTTACTGAGGAGTCAAAGCATCCAGTTTGTAGGCACAAACCCTCTATTATGACCATTCATATTGGATTAGCATTTGATGGTTGTAATTTTGAGTTTGCATATGATGTTTGGGAGCAAACTGATTTTGTGGTGTTAGTGTGGTCGTAATAAAAGTTTATATGAGATGGTCTTAATTTCAAGTCTGAATATGACACGGGGAACCAAATAAAAAGATAATTCATGAAGGTACCATGGTCATAATAGGAAGGTTTATATTGAGCATGTGAGATTTTGTGAAGAGAATCACATTTGTTGATCTCGAAGAAAGAAGCCATTCTTTTGATGCAAGCTATAACGCTGTCAGCAGCAATTTTGACTTGGTCATAAGAACCTGCCAGAGACTGTTATGTTTTCATGAGTTGCATTGCAATAATTAAACTGAATACAGAATACAGATGTATAATGTGTGTGTGTGTGTGTGTGTGTGTGTGTGTGTGTGCACATGCGTGAGTGTGTGCATCTATATGTAAATAATGTGTGTATGTATGTTTACTGTATTGATATATATAAGTTAATAATAATATATGTATATATCTATATGTATATATATCTTTATATATATATAATATATATATATAATTGGACAGTTAATGGCAAAAGAAAAAGCAACAAGAATGATTCTGGATTAAAGATGTGTGTAAAGCAAAGAAAATATTCTCTAACATTTTCTAAAAACATGCAATGCATTAATAGTTAGCGACTAATCTACAACTTGACGATATTAATGAATTAGTGTACTAATACAGCAAGCTGGGAAAAAAGGAATTAAAAAATCACAAATGAACCATATCTTTATAACTGCACCAAGGTGTTTGTCTAAAGTGATGTAACAGACATTTATAATCTTCCACCAAATCAGTTATGCTAAATTTTGGCATGCACATTCCCGACTCTAACTCATGCGTGTCGTTATAGTAACAGGTTCACAGCATAGGTGATCACACCAATAGTTCACGTGCTGAAAAGCAAAGGGTAACGTTAAACCGAACCAATTAATCACACAGAATAACCAGTCTCAATTACAGTATCACATAAAGACAGTCCACAATGGAAAGATAACCTGGTTGTAAAGATAAAATGGAATAGATTGAAAATAAAAGAGAAAAATACAATAAATACGTGAAATAATAATGTGGGCAAGACAGACAAAATTACAGAGAAAAGGTGATTGTTAATGCAATGATTCGAGGAATGAAAGAGAATGTGAAGTTGATTATTAACTGCTAATGCAATTTGCTAGAATGCAACGATTAGGGGATTAGTTGAGGTGGGATTATTTGCAGGTGATTTTAACGATGTTAAACCAAATAGAGTGACCATTGTGAGAAGCGGGCAGCAGTGACAGCAGCGGCGAGTGAAATTTAAATTGTTAAACAAAAGCTGTTATAGTCTAACAAACCTTACGGAAAATCACAACCCACTAGTGAACTTCATAGCCTCTTACATAACTCCTTATGTAAAACAACGAGAGGTCTGTTCTCTCCCTGGTGTATATAACATGCGCCGGTATCTTCCATGATATGTATAGACGAGAAATAAATAAATACATGTAAAACTTTAAATAACAACAGTAACGTAAACAAATATCTTTATTATTTACCAGAAATAACAGTACGTGTGCATAGTAGACGATGCGTTAACCGCTAGTCTGCAATCTGTGATATACAAGTGCATGGGCTGGCACTGGAGACAACTTCATATATTGAGATCCATCAGATCAGCTAATGCCCCACTCAACAAACCACCCAGTTAGTGTTTGGATGCAATTACTTCCATCAACAATCTACCTTGTAGACATAACAAACAGCCTCACTAAGATATAAAGTGTACTGTTCAGAAAGTGAAACAGCCACTAAGAGTGGTAGTTAATGTGGCGTACCTCACCCAAACTGTGTTTTAGTTACCAACATTTTGTGCTCATAGCTTTTCAGGTTTCAGATTCCAGGAGGTGATTAAAAATCGCATTTGTTACAAAACTTGTGTGTTAATAGAAAGGAAACATGCATTTTTGATAGAAACAGTAAAGTTATACAAAGAATTTATGTACCGGTAAAGCATTTCTGCTAGATCGATTTTTGAACATTTCACTAGTAAATTGCTTAATGAAACTTGATGAATTTCGGCATATCAAAGAGCTAAATGCTTGTATAGTTTCAATGTTACATTCGTCCTCTGTGGCCATTTCAGAGGTAGATCAGTTTCAGCTACAAAGTCAACATTATAATGACGTTCAACTCATCTAATTCTAATCAGCATTCCATTAAGATATGTACAACAATTGCGGAAAACAGCTATGTTACAAAATGCTAACAGTGCCTATCCCAGCAGGTTTCTGGCGGCAACATCTCAATGGATAAAGGAAAATAATCCTACACAAATGAATAAGCATATTCTGGTAATAACACATCCCTGATTAGAGTGATTCCTGACACAGATTCGGGTAAATCTCCGCAGATACAACAAAGCCTAACTGGGCAGGAATACATGCAAGGAAATGATCTACAGCGGAAGCGGCTGCCTCGTTTGCCAACTAATTAACATGCGCTTAATTACAAAGTCGTTAGAGAGTTTTAACGTGATGTCTATTTACGTTAACATCCAATGAAATCCTCACTCTTATCACGTATAAATTTGACGATCCACAACTAGGTCATGACCTATTTAGAGATGACCAGCGTCATGAGTACCACGAATCGACCGTGAACATTGTCAGGTTTCTAAGGACAGGAACGACGCAGAAACTATACAGAAGAAAGGTGAATGCATATGACAGAAAGACACATGGAAAGAAATGGTCAACGTGGAGCATGATAAACAAATGTCAGATGAATATTTCATCGCTTGGCATGACTGATGAAGGTAGTTGGTCCCATTGGGGCTGCCAGATGTGAATATCTGTATCGCTACAAAACAGAAACAATGTTCTTTGTTACCGACACAGTCAAACACAACAACAACAATAGCAACAACAGCAACAACAACAATAATATTGACATCACTGGGTCAGCACCAACGATAAGTAATTGAACGCGACACTTGATAATTTGGTTACGCGATATGACCGTTTGCTTTCCATAAAAGATGGAATAACCAAATACATTATAAAATATATACTGAGTGGGCCAACACAAAGGCTGATCGATAGCTTGATAACTTCCCATGGAAGTCACATTTAGCACTTTCTAAATATGCCACTATCAAAAAACAAACAATTAATAGGCAGTGCTGTACACGCATTACCAATGTAGTGAATGGAAAAGTGATTATAGCAAAATTTCAATCCGGGAATTTTTTTAACCTTCGGACAAAACACAAAATGATTTTAAGATATTCAGTAAGGCCAATCATAATTTCTGTATTGTGTTGAAACAGCTCAATTACTGAGCTGTCAACGGTGTTCGTTGTTGGCGCTGACCCAACGCTCTGTCATCGCATCAGTTTACACCGACACATGGACAGAACAGTGGTGCTGCCTGGTGTAAACTACTAGTATAGATGTCAACATATCTTCGTGTAAAAGCATGAAAATGCTCAAGGAAAGGTGAGGGAAAACATCCTCCACTCAACTTTCGTTGATTCTAGTGTGCTCTCATATGTTGTTTTATTTTTTGTGTTTGTTATTCTCGTTCACATGGCTTGGCATGACCGATTTCATATCGCTTGGCATGACCGACAAGCATTTATAAGAAAATAAAAAATCAGGTGAAATTATACAACTGCCATATGCTTATAATGGCCTATGTGAGCAACAAATACATTTGTAGATTGATTTTATTACTAAAAAACTTAGAAAATTTAAAAGCTGGACATTTCTTGAAAAAAGTGAGAAAGCAGAATCAAAGTGCTATTTCCCATGCCAACTCGGTAATGTCGACAACTATGAACTAGTGGAACCAGAAGCATTACGGGTTCGAAACAGCTTGTATCTTCCTATTGGTAGTGCGCCTGAAAATCTCCACGATTGCACAGAGAGAAACAATCATATCGTTTCTGACAAACAACTTTTTATTTCAGGATGCAAACTGCTCAGAATGCATGCAATATTCTGACAGAATTCACACACATCAAAGGGATGCTTTCTGTCTTTATACTGACTGCCGCAGATAATAAAATACAATAATTGGATACGAGCGTTTTTAAAATGTTCACGTAATGAGTCTGAAACATGACGTGTGGGAAAGACCTAAATGATGGGTGCCTTTAAATAATTACCTCGATAGAGTATTTTATATGCTTCCTTTAAAGGCAAATTTGCTAAAGGTGATGGTGTCATAAGCACTCAGTGAGAAACAGTCAAAAACGTGAAAAATAAGGACTTCATAGGTTTGGATGCTTGTATGGTTTTAAAAAAAACCTGAAAATAAGTACTGTGCACACAACTATTTAAAGCGAGGCACTTTTAAAACAGAACACAATACAACGATAACGTCTATGGCATCATGCAAATTCCCTCTGTTGCACACCAACAAGCATTGGCAACACAGACGAACCATACCGCAGCATCACTCATGCACTGGTCTAATTTGGTCAAGAATGACCTGATTTCTAGTCTAGCATGTTATCAGGAAGTTCTGCCTATGTCGTGGTAAAAACATGAAATTCTCTGCAATTTGTCTACATGACTTCCTGGTCATTTATTGCAGAATCCTGACACACCATGTTTTCTTGGTTGAAATCCAGATTTTAGACTAGAATTTTTTTTTATAAATCCATGTTACATTTCCATTGGCTAATCGGTTTTTAGTGTTCCTATACCGAGCGAGTGGTGCCATCTACCAGGCCATGAAACATACCTACATTAAACAAACTCTGCATTGATTTGTTGGAAAACTAAAAGTATTAGCTCTTGATTAACAATGAGTTTGTCATTAAAATTTACACTTGTATACTTTATCGCAATTTTTAAATTTAATACAAGTCTGCATTACAATGGGATGTAGCCGTATTCCTAAAAAAAATACTAAATTCCATACTGTATATGGGAAATTCATGTTGCAAATTTGTGGACCCATTCTGGTGTTATCTTTTGCTGACCTTGGCAAATAACTAATTTGAACAAATGTTCAAGGTTTCTTTGATACACTGGTGATCATGACCAATTTTCAAGCTGGACAGGTTTATGATTTTTTGCCATATCTGCGTTTTCAAAGGCGTGGCCTCGGGATTACCATTCTACAAAACATACCTACATCAAACTCTGCATTGTTCTGTCAGAAGAGAACTTAGCACAAAAGGTATTAGCTCTTGATCCACTATATTTGGGTGGTGAGTACGTTATAATACATTATAGTTTATACTCTTTAATACAATGTTACAATAAGACCAAACAGATTACTTCTCTTTAACTCTTTCAACCTCAATCGGCCAAACCCGCCTGTAGAATGACATTTAAAGACAGCCAAACTAAATAACCGCATAATGTTGTATTGTGTAGTGGCGCCATCTAGAGGAAAGTTGTTAAAACACATTAGAAACAATGTCTAAACATACGGACCTCACATTTTCATATCTCGAGTCAAATAAACGGGGAACAGGGTATTTTAGAAAAATCGCTGACACCTGAAAGTCAACAGTTTAAGAAACGGAGTGTATGGAGACGGGAAGATGAGGGGATACCGGAGAGGGAAGACGGTTGGGATACTCACTTGGAGGCTGTGAAGATGAGGGATGAGTTGGTGGTGATGGAGTTGATAGGACTGTCATGGGCACGGATCTCCCCCAGCATGTTACACGTGTCGATGTTCCACAGCTTGAGAAGGCCCCCACGACAGCCGCTCAGTAGACAGTTGCCCCCCGGCATGAAGGCCAAGCCGCAGATCCAGTCCTTGTGGGAGTTGTTGATCGACTGGGGAAAAACAACGGGTGATGGAGATGAGGCGGGGAAAGTGAAAAAACGACGATGGTGGCATCACGAAAAATAACATATCTCAATTTCATCGTTCAATATATGGAATAATAAGGATAAACTGGTGTCAGCAATTTCTGACAACTGTGAAGAAATTGTATCGGAGTCAGACATTGATGATAATTAGTATCTATCAATTACATTTTCTGCTGCAGGAAGAAAAAAATACGTCATCAGAAACCCGAGCGATTGATGAGGATTTATGGTGGAATCGCTATGTCGAAATGTCTGATTTTTATAATAACATCAGACTTTATACCTTAGGCCTTTAGACCTAACAACATTTTAATGAAATGCACTTCAGTGCCCCACAACACTTAAGACATTCCAAAAAAATTCTGGCAGTTCCATACCGGCTGGCTGCCAAAATGGTTGACAAGCCACTCCATGACGTACTTCATTTTGAACAATGGTTTTGCATGCGCTACACAGTCTTATTGGTATATGCTCTTTGGACAAGCCTCACCTGTTTCAGTTGTTGTTCCGACAAGTCCCACTTCTTGATACACGTATCACGGGAGCCGCTAAAGAGAAGGTCTCCCATGAGGCACAGGGACTGGATGCCATCGTAGTGGGGCGGCTCAAGGTTGTACTTGGGACACATCACCCCCACAGAGTCCTCACTCACCTCAAACACCTGAAACACGCTACATCAGTCACTAATATGACCTCAATGTTACCTCACACCCCCACCCTGACCTCAAACACCTCAAACACTCCATCTCAGTCACCCCGAGGCTACACTGTTACCTCACACCCCAACATGACCTAACTGACCTCAAACACCTGAAAATGTTTATTTCTTATTTATCTGCCGTTTTACCGCAATGTATTTTTTATAATGCAGTCATGTCTATTTTACCCCAAAACAAATTTCTTGTTGAGTTGAGACAATAAAGAATATTTTATCTTAACGGCACCCCACTTCAGTAACCCCACAGCTTCAATTATTAACTCACACCGCACCATGATCTCACTGACCTCAAACACTTGAAACACCCCATCTCAGTCGCCCTCATGGCTACATTGTTACCTCACAAAGTCTTCTCTTCAGTGATAATGGTACCATGGTAACCAGGTAATTCTTTAACATTTTGACAGGGTAGTTTTGCGGAACATCCCGTAGAAAATTTAATTGATATATTTCCATTTTTTTTATTTATTGTAACAAATTGTGTGTGTGTGTGTGTGTGTGTGTGTGCGTGCGTACGTGCGTGCGTGTGTCTGCATGCATGCATGTGTGCGAGCACACATACGTGTATGCATGTGCAGACAGGTGACATATCAAAACTTGTGACTGAGAAAAAAGATGCAAGCAGGGGAATGAACAGAGATGTCTTGTTAGGCCGCCAAGGGGCCGTATCACAGATGACAAACCTTGATGTAGTGGTCCTTAGAGCCGGTCACTACACAGATGTTGCCGTCCGCAGTGTCCGTGTCGTCTACGGCCAACACCATGACCGCTGCCTGATGACCGCCGGACAGCTTGCCCACCGCCTTGAAACTGCGACACAAGCATACACGTGGTCAGTGGTCTGACACTTTTAATGTCCACATTTCCCTACAGACCAGTTAGCTCCCTTAACAGATAGTGGCTTCTGTTTTGTCTTGTATTAAAATTATTAATTCAATTGAAGTTAATTGTTAATTTAATTAAAGATAATTGAATTGAAATTTACTTGTGAAAACAAGAGGTTAATTTAACTGACCTGATAAATGTGTGATGTTAATTTAATTTACTTGTGAAATATCGGTGTTAACTGTAATTTAGATAATTAACTTTTTAAGCTAATTGCCTCATGCCTGGTTCCAAATGTGTTGGTGACTTCACTTTGGATGTATTTATATTTTTGTTAATTACAATAAACTCTTTTTTCATAATAAAATCGTCTTCTAGAAATATATTAAAAAATAATTAGTTTTAACCTCACGACCCTTAGTAAGCTAAAGTGTATGTGTGAGGTCTAGTCCCCCAAAGGACACCAGGTGGCAGTACTGCAGTTTCTCAACAGGGCGCTAGGTGGCAGCACTTTTATATATTCAAATTTCACGGAAAACAAAATTTTATACACGTCACTGACAATGATAAGTAAAACCTGGCAGATTCTGTGGACATTGCACTATCCACCTATGCATCAGAAATAAATATATCAACAAGTGCTTGAAAATAATCTTGTTTATATTAATATTTTTTGAAATAGCAAATATGTGTGAGATTTACAGGTTGATGCGTGTGAGCGTGCTAAATGCGTGAGTCTCACGCCAAATATTTGGACTCTACCTCTTGAGGTCCCATATCCTCACGGTGTTCCCAGCAGCTGAGTATAGAACAGTGCCAGTCGAGTTCACGACGACATCAGTGATATTTGTCTCACCAGGGGGACACGTCACCTGACGCGACGTCGACTTCATGGCCAGCACGCCGTCATTTGTGAACCCAGATGACCTAGACAGAAGGACACAATGACGACGTCAACAACGGACATAATCCAATATTCCTAGTTGACATTTTAAGTTATGGAATTACTTTATTTAACCACTTAATTTGTATCTATAAATGGTACCTCGCTAATAATGTCACCCTGAGAACTGGACGCAACTGACCCGAATAGCGAGGTGACAAAATTAGCGAAAAATGAAATTATGAAAATAATTTGGGACTGTCCTAGGGTGATCTTACTTGCGTGGTGGCTGTATTATCAAGGTGACTGCAAAAGATATTAAATTGGTATAAACCGACCTTGTCTATTCCTCATTTATTGATAGTTATTAATATATTGTTATTAACCCTGAGTGAATAATTTAATCCATAATGTGTCTATATATATTTTAAAAATATACTTACGTGCTAAACTGGTAAGTTAAATAAATGATAATATATTTGCTAAAAACACTAATATATACATGCTGAGTGATTATGTGAATATATATATATATATATATTATACAAAAAATAATAAGATAAAATTAATTATTATTATTATAATCACCCTAACTTGCAGTAACTCACGTGAGTGTCTTGATGCACTTGTTACCCTCACGTACGTCCCACACCTTGATGAAGTAGGTCGACACGGTGTACACGAGACTCGTCTCCTCTGAGTAGCGCACAGCGACAACGTTATTGGGGTGGCCAGTCAGGGTGAGGATCTCTTCCCCCGTGTGTAGATCCCAGATCTTACACGTGCGATCTGGCGACAAAAAATACCATACACAATGTAAACGGTAAAAAGGTCAGGTCTTACACAACACAGTATCCAGTCCTCAGAACCTCTAAGGCGCTTTACGCTTTACTCCCTGGAAGAACTGTTCAACACCATCTCGAGTTCTGTGGAAAGCATTCAGCCATGCTGCAATAGATATTCACCATAGCCCAGTATTCGTTCACAGCGGAGTGAAATGCAGCAACGTAGAGTAAACGAACTTGCCCAAAGTTTGAAAAAGGCAGCACAGGATTTGAATCCGTGTTCTCTCGAGTGAGAGTCCAATGGCTCTAGCCACTGCGCCACAGTAGCATATGAGACAGTAAACACGGTTTTACTATAAAACGCGATTTTACGATACAAATTATGGCAGTATAAGTAGGGATTTCTTGATGGACAGACGATGTTGGTGCAATTGAAATCTTTGTATTGTATTCCACTGTAAATACTCATGAGTTTTATTTCCCTACGATGGTATATTAGTCCGGCCAACAAATGTTTCTGCGTTTTCATAAAAATCTTAAAACACTTTAATGAAAGAGATCCACATCGAAAATATCTACCACTTCCATATTTCATGTTATGCAAGCAAAATATTATAAAAGTTGGTTTCAATGAAAAAACTTACAATTATCAAATGGAAAATCACTGTCCCGCGTAAACATACAGCGATGCACCTAGTGACGAGATCTAGTAAGATTTCTTGGGTACACTTGATGGCTTGATAGCTAAATGAGTCTCCTCACCTTTGCTGCTGCTAAAGAGAAGATCTTCAGTGGCAAACACCGACAGTACGGCCTTTGAATGGCCGAGCGCCGAGTGGGTATGAATGAGAGGCATTACTCCAGCAGCTGATGATTTACACGGCACCTGGCTGATCACACCTCTGAAACAGGAGAGTTACAATTACTAGTTGTTACCATGGCAACTATGACACATGATATGTGTGGACCAATGAAACAGGTTTTATCGGTGGGGATTTCAACAAGTTATTTAAATTTTGGACTTAGAATGTATTGTAGCGTAAGCTAAATCCATGGACTTATGACTGTTTGGTATTCACTTAACTGCCTGTAAGACAATACTCCTGAAATACAATGCAGTATATCCAGATTTAACAAGATAATTCAGACTTTTAAATCAAATAAATCTCCAACATAACAGCGCCTTATACAACATATAAAACATGAACATAAAGAAAACAACATGGAAAAAAAGAAAATGGGGTGATTTGTTTGACACCCTGTACTGTGAGGGAAATAAATAGCTACAGTGGCGCCATCTAGTGATTGAAACATATAAGGCAAATTGATACTAATACGTTTTTTGGTTGAAAAAATAATAAGTGCCACACTATATATTTCATGGGGGGTTGAACCAACACTACATGTACCGACAGATATTTCACATCACGTTACAGGGATCAATTGTTACCTGGAGCAATGGGGGAAAGACACATTATTTTGATTGAGAAGAAAAGAGTTAACTTAACTATGTTGGATCAGTTATGTTAAGTCAATTAGCTGTTTTTATGAGTGTACAACTTTACGTTCCATGCTGGATGACGGGGGATTAACACACTCCTTATTAAAGCAACGCAGGGTTAACATTTAAAGCAACACAGGGTTAACATGCAATCAGCACCTGGTGTTTGTAGGAAAACATCAGGGGAGAAACTTTGTACACTGCTACAATATTCTTTCTCACAGAGGACTATAAATATGTGTGGAACAGAACGATAAGCTGATTGAACAAATGCTAGTCATGTGAATATGTTTAAAATCTTACTTAACAAATATCTCAGAAGGGCGAATTACTCAGAAGGGCAAATTATATATGGAGAAAAAAATGTTGATTCTAGATAAACCAATGCTTCTCTGTTCACTTGCAATCTGGGTAATATTGGTATGGGTGGCAGTGTATTAGATCTCGTTAACCCGTTAGACTTTGAATGCCCGAAAGCGTCCAGACGCCGGCTTCTTCAATTGTCCGAAAGCGTCTTTTAGTTTTGGCACTGCGTGGAGGTGGCGTCATCTTCTGGATATTTATGCAACTTGCGTCACTGGATTCCTTGGTGTATCTGCGTTAAGGATATTTTTCATATGGCTTTGTATTGGAAATGTTTGATCAAGTTTAAAAACATCGACTGCCAAAGAGTTCACAGATATACGTCGCATTCTATTCAAACAAACCGAGATATAGCGTATCTCATTTCGCATGTTTAATTTAAAAGTTGTTTACAATATTTAGATATTTAGCACCATCTCTTGTGTAGTTCAAATTTTTTTGTTAATGCAAAAACTTGGTGCACCCACATCTTGGTGACATTTTATGTGCACTGCGGGGACTTGGAGCATCTTTCATAAATTATATGCGATCTAAAGGATTAATTAACCGTAACTATGACACAAAACAGTTTCTTTTAAGATAGGCACAACTTGCAATTTTAGGAAATGAACTACAAAAAACTTAAATGCAAAAAACGAGGTGAACCCCAAGCTCGGTGATTTTATTCACGCACTACAGGAATTTGGACGTGGATTCTAAAGGGTTAAGACTTTACCTGCTGGGGTGGGGGGACAGGGGGTTGGCCTGACTGGTGAGGCGCGAGAAGACATTATCGGGGCGAGACCGACGCCCTATCATCGGAGAGCAGGGGGGTGTAACCTCCCCCACGTCATTGCTGCAAGAGAAGACATGCGCACGCAGGTGAGGACAACATCGCATGAAGCAAGGCAGTCAGGCCAAGCACACTGACACACATGTAGGTGTGTTGTCACACTAACACACTTTTAAGAGTGTAGTTGCACTGGCACACACACACGTGTTATATTGACACTTGCATGTGTGTTGTTACACTAACACACATACAGGTGTGTAGTCTGTAGCCAATAACTCATAGACAACACTGACACATGTAAGCACACAAAACACTAACACACATGCAGCCGGAGGTCTGTAGGTTTACACAACATTGGAGAATTGACTAACTTTGGAATATTAAAACCAGATCATCTACAAGACTTTACACCTTATACTGTAATGACTGTGTATTCGGACGCCTAAAGATAATTAAATTTTCAGCTGTCCGAAAACATACACTACAAAAAGAGACTTATTTTTGTGTCCGAAAACATAGTCTTTATGTACCGTTTGTATTTGGACACATAAAAATAATAGGTGTCCAAAAAGACAGTGTATAAAATAATTCTTTTCGTAGATTTTTAAGATGTAAATACGTGCAGCCATTATGGGAGTTGTCAGTACCACAACACCAGAGCTGGCCACGAGATGTCGCCACCAGAGCTGTGGTACTGCCAGTGGCATGCACACACGCATGGCATGCATGGACGCACGAATGCATGCATGCAGGCACGCACAGCCACAGTTCGTGTTCTCACGCCTTCCAGCGACTTTCACCTGGTGTCTGATTCGAATCAATGAACTGGCTACGCATGGAATATCTCGGCTGAATGCAAAGCAGCCTGACAACCAGAACAACGTTTGAATTTATCACCGAGTAAATGTTTTTCAATAAAGCATGTACTGATAAACAGTGCATGGTTTAATCAATCAAATATACTTTATTAATCACCAGACATAAGACAACACAATAGACATTTAAAGACCTTTGACGAAAATCACCGTTGAACTGTTTGGCAACTAAAGTAAGAAGGCTGTCGGTTGGTTGTCATTGATAACAGTAACTATGTGAAGGCTGTCGGTTGGTTGTCATTGATAACAGTAACTATGTGAAGGCTGTCGGTTGGTTGTCATTGATAACAGTAACTATGTGAAGGCTGTCGGTTGGTTGTCATTGATAACAGTAACTATGTGACTAGGCCAATCCAATAGAAACAAACATGTCTGATTCCTGATATAACTAATTAGTAAACGCGAGAAATATATAAGCAAGTGTGTCCTAACTTGACTTTACAAAACAATGTGTGTCAATCTTTATGTTTAAACTGTCTCAGTTCAAGAAGCCTGTTTCTGAGATAAGTCTACAGAATGACTGTTGTAATCCTGACTGTTGCAAATATTGCATAAAATAAATATTACAATCAGACGCACTATTTATAAATGAAGCTACACACCATATTTGTGTTTCTAGTGCCAAAATAAAAATAGAGGCGCAACCTACATGCAGTTACCAATGTGACAATGCCAAACGATAGCATATAGGGGATACAAATTACCAGGAAACACTAATAATTGCATGACAGATATCTTCCATCAACTCTTAACAACGTCCTAGAAGCTTCCTATTTTCTAGACAATGATAACCAATTTCTTGAGAGGTAGACTCAGAGCTACTTGGTTGTCAGCAAAATCTTTAGTCAATGCAACAGAACAACAGAGATAATCTGTTTCTGGAGAGGCAAAATTGTGTTTGAAGAGCCTGTTAACTATTCACGAGACAACCATGGAAGCTTTATAAATCGACTGACTTTCTTAGCCCGAGTTTGATAGCCCCTCTGCGTGATTATCCATGAGCACGTATAGAGCCTTTCATGAGACTGTCAGTGCGACTGCAGATGGCTTGGCACTGTGTAAATATACTGTAACTCGTGTGAGGCCGCAGCTATGTACGGCAAAGTGGTGTCATAATAGCTATCTGTAGTTGCCGCTGGCATATGTCAAACTGCCGGTGTGCATGTGTGCATGTTTAAGGACATGCCGCATTCTGCAGCTATGAAGAAGTCCCGTGAACGTATACTGCTTGCAGTGGACAAGAGAAAGCCATGCAAAGGTACTGGTTGTATCATCATATTATGTAATCTGAGCAGTTTGAAAAGTTAAATTTGGTGCTAATCAGCTGATAGGAGCTGTGTGAATCTGTTGTCTGTTACACACAATCGCTTGTTACAGACAGCTATCTGTTACAGTTGGCTGTTTGTTACATACAGTTGTCCGTTACTGAATGTTGTCTGTCACGGTTGGTTGCATGTTACACATGGTTGTATGTTTACAGATGGTTGCATTTTACAGGTGGTTGCATGTTACAGATTGTTATATGTTACAGATGGCTGCATGTTGCAGATAGTTGCATGTTACAGATAGTTGCTTGTTACAGATGGTTGTATGTTACAGGTGCTGGTATTTTACAAATGGTTGTATGTTACAGATGATTGTATGTTACAGATGGTTGCATGTTACAGATGGTTGTATGTTGCAGGTTGTTCTATGTTACAGATAGTTGCATGTTACAGATTGTTTGCTTGTTACAGATGGTTGTATATTACATATGGTTGTATATTACAGGTGGTTGTATTTTACAGATGGTTGTATGTTACATATGGTTGTATATTACAGGTTGTTGTATGTTACAGATAGTTGCATGTTACAGATTGTTGCATGTTACAGATGGTTGTATGTTACAGGTTGTATGTTACAGATGGTTGTATGTTACAGGTTGTATGTTACAGATGGTTGTATGTTACACATAGTTGCATGTTACAGATGATTGTATGTTACAGATGGTTGCATGTTACAGATGGTTGTATGTTACAGATGGTTATATGTTACATACAGTTGTATGTTGCATATGTATATATTTTACAGGTGGTTGTATGTTACATATGGCTGTATGTTACAGGTGGTTGCATGTTACTGGTGGTTGTATGTTACATATGGCTGTATGTTACAGCTGGTTGTATATTACAGGTGGTTGTATGTTACATATGGCTGTATGTTACAGGTGGTTGCATGTTACTGGTGGTTGTATGTTACTGACTGTTGTTTTGTTACAGACATTCCAGGGGATTTAGGCGCTGTAGAAGTTTGTCATTATTATTATTGTTACAGAGGTGCCTGTTACATACAGATATAAGACGTCTGTTTGTTACAATGTAACTTACAACTGTATGTAACAAGTGTCTATTATGACATATGTCAAATATACATTACAAACAACAAGTGTATGTTACAGGCAGGTGTATATTTTTAATATCAGAGATTATCCTGACCCCCTGCATAATGACCATCTGCCCTTCATAAAGCACCTGAAAAAACATATGTTATTCCTGTAGACCAATGCAGTTCCCGTTACCAATATAAAATAGCAGTTGCTTTATGGTCGAGATTAACTCCAAAGATAACACAGCACTACCAAGTAACAGCTAATCTTTGCGATTAACTCTTTTATTGATACTCCTATTGGTGCGTACACACAAACACACACATGTATACAATCTGGTAACAATAGCATGCAGTACCTTGCTGGAATGGGGGAATGTGATGTTATCGGGAATAAACTGTAATTAACATAAGTAGAGCAGCAGTTAACGATGTTGGACCAACTGACCTGGTGTCAGACATTGTTATTCTGCCAAGCTGAATGTGGTCTTTCTGCTGTGCACTTTAGGCAGCAGTTGAAGAACCAAATACCTCGTTGAAGGAGCGACTAAATGCAGCAGCTACCAGATCTCAAGAGTTGAGGTGGACACAGAAATTGCCTACCTGTGTGTCCACTAGAGACAGTCCGTGAAGGAGACGGTCAGTATGGCTGGAGTGATGAGTGGACATTACAACAAAACATATGACACTGGCTTTGAACTGTAGACGATCAATGATGTTTCTACACTGGAGGCGTTAACAGAAACCACGAGAACAGACTAAATTAACGTTAATGAACTTAGTCGCAATATACAATCAGTGATTTGAAACTGGTGACTATAAATTCATCAACGAGACTGGCCAAAACGAGACTGAGTGATGGACATGGGCAGTTTGTCACTAACACGTTCCAACGGTTCCAGAACCGGCTCACAGATGTCAGGCATGTTTCCGAAGTTGCCCCATGCCGACTCACCAGAGGCATCCAGCCTTGATGACAAACAATTGTTTTACAGGGTGTCGCTTAAAAGTACACATAATACACCTAATCCAAAGCCACGCACGATACCATCCAGACAGCGATCCGTAGCAACTGAAGGTGACAGCCCACTGCAAGCGAAGTCTGTTCGCTTTGCACCCAGTGTCAAGTTCGTATCGCAAGAAAACCGCACCGTTCCTCTTCGCCGCCTTCCGAAGGTTATCCCATATAAAACTAGTGTGACTCGTGGCTCCCCTACTGGACCAACTCAACAACAGCTCCCTAACATCAACGCGAATAAATCGTCTGTCGTCGGAACAAGCTTTCTCGGCGATGCGACCAAGGCGTTGCCGATAAACAGCCGTGGTGGCCCGAAGGCCACGATCCAATCAACAGTGAGCGCCACCGAGCGGCAACTACACAAACTACGCAAGCGACGCCAACAGATTCGCTGGCGCGAGGTAAATCCAAACGGAAACGCATCAGAACCGTATGTGAACATGAAGCGAATGTCCATCAAAGGAAATCACATCGCCAACACGGGAAACGATGGAAACACGATTTACGGCTCATCCGCACCGCTTCTTCCACGGCGCACCACACCTGTTCTCTATAGCAACGCGATCACGGAGAAACGGACATTCGCCAGTGGCATGATTCTCCAGTTGCTCACCAAGGACCCGACCGAGTTAGCAGTCTCGGGCAACTGCATTTCAGGAAACGGGTCGCATTCGGTCAATGGCCATTTTGTTAGCTTCGGGAACACATCTCCAAAACCGAAAAAGAAGTGGAGTTCGGCGAACCGCACCTCGCAGTTTCACGAGAAGTTCCCTGACATGTATCGTGTGCCGGTGAACATGTCGTCCACGTTTAGACGTGACGTGTGGAATGTGGGCGGCAGGACGGGCGGGAATGCCTTCATGCACATGGTCAGTCCGCGGAGTGTGACCAGTGGCCAGACATTGGACGTCTCGTTTAAGGTACACAAACTGCAGGACAGGGCATAGTGGGAATGCCTGGTACTAGGGCAGAGTGGGAATGCCTGGTACTAGGGCAGAGTGGGAATGCCTTGGACTAGAGCATAGTGGGAATTGCTTGCACCTTATCATTTGAATGCACTGTCCAACTCAGTGTTTATCATTTAGTCTATGATGGATGCATTGACCAAAGGCCAATTGTTGATGCCTTGATCTAGGCCTATTGTGGATGCCTTGGCATAGGGCGTGTTGTGGATACATTGTTCACTGTGGCTATATCGTAGTAAGACTTATTGTGGATGGCTTCTGCCTTGTGCCGAGGTACATTGTCGATCCCTTGTGCTACAATATATTATTGTTGATGTCTTGTGCTAAGGACTACTGTGGGTGCCTTGAGCTAAGGACTACTGTGGGTGCTCTGTGCTAAGGACTACTGTGGGTGCCTTGTGCTAAGGACTACTGTGGGTGTTTTGTGCTAAGGAATACTGTGGGTGTTTTGTGCTAAGGACTACTATGGGTGTTTTGTGCTAAGGACTACTGTGGGTGCCTTGTGCTAAGGACTACTGTGGGTGTTTTGTGCTAAGGACTACTGTGGGTGCCTTGTGCTAAGGACTACTGTGGGTGCCTTGTGTTAAGGACTACTGTGGGTGTCTTGTGCTAAGGACTACTGTGGGTGCCTTGTGCTAAGGACTACTGTGGGTGTCTTGTGCTAAGGACTACTGTGGGTGCCTTGTGCTAAGGACTACTGTGGGTGCCTTGTGCTAAGGACTACTGTGGGTGTCTTGTGCTAAGGACTACTGTGGGTGTCTTGTGCTAAGGACTACTGTGGGTGCCTTGTGCTAAGGACTACTGTGGGTGTCTTGTGCTAAGGACTACTGTGGGTGCCTTGTGCTAAGGACTACTGTGGGTGCCTTGTGCTAAGGACTACTGTGGGTGTCTTGTGCTAAGGACTACTGTGGGTGTCTTGTGCTAAGGACTACTGTGGGTGCCTTGAGCTAAGGACTACTGTGGGTGCCTTGTGCTAAGGACTACTGTGGGTGTCTTGTGCTAAGGACTACTGTGGGTGTCTTGTGCTAAGGACTACTGTGGGTGCCTTGTGCTAAGGACTACTGTGGGTGTCTTGTGCTAAGGACTACTGTGGGTGCCTTGTGCTAAGGACTACTGTGGGTGCCTTGAGCTAAGGACTACTGTGGGTGCCTTGTGCTAAGGACTACTGTGGGTGCCTTGTACTAAGGACTACTGTGGGTGTTTTGTGCTAAGACTTGTGGACACTTCATGTTAAGTCACATGTTGTGGCTTTGTGGGATTGCCTTGAACAATAACCTTGTGTGCCTTGATATAAGGTCAACTTCTAACGACTTGTTTTAGGGCATACTGTGAATGCCTTTTACAAGCTTTCATTAAATACCAAAGTGCCAACACCGTGTATAGTCTATTATAATCTCCCGGTTGTTTCTACGTATATTGCATGTCTGTGATATCAATAATTACTCTTTTACCAGTCGCTTGTTGCTGTTACATTTCTTCAGCGTTAACGTTACACATGTTGCAGCTACATTTGTGAGGCACTACGTTATTGCAACACGACACTTCTTAAATGCTGGCACTACATTTGTCAGGCATCACCACTACATTTGTCAGGCACTGCTGCTACATTTGTCTGGCACTGCCGCTACATATGTTTGGCACCGCCGCTACATTTGTCAGGCACCGCCGCTACATTTGTCTGGCACTGCCGCTACATTTGTCTGGCACTGCTGTTACATTTGTCAGGCACTGCCGCTACATTTGTCTGGCACTGCCGCTACATTTGTCTGGCACTGCCGTTACATTTGTCTGACACTGCCGCTACATTTGTCAGGCACCGTCGCTACTTTTATCTGGCACTGACTATATTTTACAGACACCACTGCTACATTTGTCAGACACCACTGCCGCTACATTTGTCAGCTACTGCAGCTACACTTGTCAGCTACTGCAGCTACACAGTCGTATTTGTCACAATACATGTGACCCACATAAACCACCCACTGCTCAAAGCAATTCTTCAATTGCATAATATAATTGAAAATTCATCATCTTGTACATAAGACGTGCTATTGATGTATCATTAATGCCCAAGGTTGGCGTCTTTTGATGTCGAAGTGTCTTAGTACTACCGCTGTATCATCTACGGTTCAATATTGTCACAGACAAATCGTTTGCTATTTTGTTACTAGACAAGCACAACTGCGCAAAGCAAATATTCCGCTAAAACCTCTCAGCTGATCTTCAAACAGCTGCATCATTGCATAATCAATGAGTTATAGAGAGAATAACACCAGACAAGAACGTGTTCGATAAGTCCAGACCAGATCCAATGGGTTGGTCTTGTGTATACACAGCTATTCAAACCATTTATTTGCAAAATAATATTTCATCATTGTAGGTGTGAGTAAATAAAATGTACGGCACAGCCCATGCACTAGAATAATCCCTTTGATGTGTTCAATGTACCCAGTCTGATTTTGCCAGTACTGTCAACATTATCACACAAGACGACCCCCAGAGGAGTGAAAAGTCTTGTGTGTTCGTGTATTAAATTAATGATTTGTCTAGGGACAACGATTGACAGGTATCCCTTTCAATCTCCATATGAGGACATGATAATTAGTAGAGTTCTTATATCAGTATATTGACACCAATGGGAGTCCACAATAGGTTACATAGTTATCCCCTGTGCGGGAACTTTGATTTCCCATGGAATAGAAAACAGATAGAAGGAACAAACAGTTTTAATGTTTCTTCCAAAAGACACAGACTCTGTACGATCGTTTAGTTCCCCTGGCTTAGATACCAGCTAGAAGGGACCAACATTTTGTTAATGTCTCTTCCAAAAGACAAATGATTTTAATAAGGTAACTTCTTTTGTGCCTAAATCCTCAGAAACAAAGCTCAGAGGCGTATCAACACTAAAGGCTTAGTCTATCTCAAAATTGAAAAACAATATTCAAGTTGTCAACAAATGGACGGGTGATACGCCAGGGAGGAAATGTGGGTATGTAAGGTTATAAAAATAAGTTTTAAAATTACGGCAGAATTGTGTAATATTTTCACTTGATCTAACACTAAGAGGGAGCAACTTCCAAAGATGGTGCTGCAACAGAAAAAGCTCTAATTCCAATGTAATTATTTATATTAAAAAAAGAAAAAAGAAGTAAATCAGAACTAGATGACAAATGCAGGAACAAATGCCTGCGTCACACCCCTTGGGCTCAAACACGTGTCGATACCACAAGAAACAACCATTTGTGGAACCATCACCAAAGCTAAACAACACAGACTTGTCAGACACCAGTGAACAAATCACTCAGATAAACCAGTGTTGCCTGTGAGAAGCCCACACAGGAATGTCACATGCCACTGATTCACCACTCAGGCGTATCCGTAAAGTAGATGACCTACCATACTTCATGCACTTGAATGCATTCAACTGAATCCATACCAAAGCTAATGCATAAATAAACAGGGCCAGAGTTTAGTATAGAGAACAAATGGATCACGTGTGGATACATAGAAATGGTCATAAGTAATAGTCCATGCGTGGCTGACTTCACGTGAACTTAGACAGCACACACCTGTCAGACTTCAAGCAATTAAATCAGGTTTTGCCAGGAAGCAAAATCACTATTCTTCTTTAAAAGACATGTGGTTGAAATCCACATTTTGTACTTGAGATTCTGTATAAATCCATGTAAAAAAGGTGAGTTCTTATATAGCAAAGTATCCAGTCCTTAGAACTGCTCAAAGTGCTTAACACTTTACTTCCCAGCAGACCTGTTCAATCGAACACAATCTCAACTTCTCTGGAAACCATTCAGCCACACTACAATTAATGGATGAAGACTACAAGTATCCACCACTGTCTATAGCCAGGTACTCATTCATACAGCTGAGTGATTTGGAGCAATATACAGTGAACGACCTTGCCTAAGGTCAAAGTAGCAGCAAGCATGAGGATTTGATTGAGTCCAATGCTCTATCCACTGTGCCACTGTGCTTCACATGTCATGTTTTTCATTGGTCAATCAAACTACAACATTCCCATTCCTACCTAGTGGGCCGATTTGTGGTCAAACTTAAACTGGTTCAGGCCTCTGCGAAACTGTTCCCAAGCAATCTTGTAAAAGTTGTTACTCAGAATTCAAAAGTATCAATGTTACATAGACACTACTAAAAACTAATTAGGTCGCTCACTGGACCATACCACTAGCGATTCCTTTACGACAACAATATCAACAAAATCAACAATATCAACAATCAGCTCATAGTAATTTTGACGATTAGAATCAGACCAAGCTAGAATAGAAATGAAGAGAAAAGTCCCACAATGTTTATGGTAAACCAACAGAGAAGGAATGTTCACATACGCCTGAGTTTTTCCTCAGCTACTGCTGTGTTGAGAGATTCTAATCGTGCTAATGACTCTCAATGTCAAACAAAATCTCGTGAGATTTTAAACACAGTGAATCATGCACCAAGACAAAGTCTATGATTATTCTAATCACATCAGTCGGTCTGGTGTCTTGCAACAATTGGGTCAAGTAGTTTGGTCTTAGTAATTGGCAGAGTTATTATTCAATCTCACAACTGCAAGGAAATAAATTATTTATTTATTATATTTATATACATACATTTATATACATACATACATACATACACAACTATATACATACATATATACATACATATATACATACAAACATACATACATACATACACAACTACATACATACATACATACATACATACATACATACATACATACATACATACATACATACATACATACATACATACATACATACATACATACATACATACATACATACATACATACATACATACATACATACATACATACATACATACATACATACATACATACATACATACATACATACATACAAAACATACATACATACATACATACACACATACACACATACATACATACATACATACATACATACATACATACATACATACATACATACATACATACATACATACATACATACATACATACATACATACATACATACATACATACAAACATAGATACATAGATACATACACAACTATATACATACATACATACAAAACTATATACATACATACATACATACATACATACATACATACATACATACATACATACATACATACATACATACATACATACATACATACATACAAACATACATACACAACTATATACATACATATATACATACATACACACACAACTATATACAACTTGATTTTAGCTAGACGTTCATGGAGGCAGTAACTGAAGTCACAACAGCCTTTACACAGCAATCCAACACTGCACACGTACACAACATCAAAGGCATAATTCCGGTACAGCCAGGGTTGAGTTCAACTGCAATGATTACTGTACATTATTGTAATAAGTCATTGTAAAAATGTGTGTCATTGTAATAACAATCATGCCATGTCAACATTGTAAATGGCTCATGAAATTGACCAAAGGAATTTGTTGCAATGGCACTGTTACTTGAAGAAAATGTTTGATTTATGTCATACTTTAACACTGGTTGAAGTTCTAACAAAACCAATAAAATAAAATAAAAATTAAATAAAACTTGAATTTACTGGCAGCTTAACCACATATAGAAATTAACATAATGATAATTTTAGGTTAATTTCTGGTACAAACTAGAGTAACTGTAATACAAATAGGTCACTGTAATCATAGTAAAAATATTGCAATTAAACCCAATCCTGGATGCAACAAGAAAAATAAATCCACATGCGATGATATTATTATAAAATAACACACAATACCGAGACAATAAAAGGGATCATCTCAAAACGTCAATGTTTAATACTACAGTTGAAATTTTGAAAACAAAGAAGAGTGATAATCAGTCCCCCTAAATAATGGTACGGGTGCAATTTGCCCTCGTAAAATTAAAGTACTAAAACAACCCATATTCAAGATATATCCTCGGGACATACGTCAAGTCGAGTATAGATTAACACTTTAGCGATAAACATTTTTTTTACACCATATCTCTGTGACGTTTTCCCTCCATGCCGCACCAAAACTTCCTTCAATCATTCCACATCATTTCAGATACAAAAAGCCACAGCCAGTTTTTTTTAAAGTCCCCGTTTCCCGACTTATTTAACCTGAAACATGATGATATATTCAAACAGTTTCTCACGTGTTTCCAAAGTTATCCACTAGATAGAACCACCATAAAATTCAGCATTACACGGTCACTTTGGGCTGGGTTTGGCTGATTTGGTTTGACATAGTTAAATGTAGAGTGAAACCTCACTATTAAGGTCACCCTTGGGACTGGACGAAAGGGACCTGAATGACCAGGTGACCACATTAGCGAGACTAATATCTTATACTTTGCTGTTACAGAAATAATAATTTGTAACTGTCCTAGGGTGACCTTAATTGCGAGGTGGCTGTATTACTGAGGTGATCGTAAAGCAAGGTTCTACTATAGCGTATTTTAAACCACTCCTGCCATGAACAACAATCTAGTCAGTAGTTTATATAATGACGTTTTGAGACCACCCCTAAGGCAGAGGACACCGAGCGAGAAACTGACATCAGGTGGCGCCATTTTGTGACTTACGTGGAGCTGTGCCGAGAGAGTGACCCTGACGATGACGTTGTAGCAGTGGTGGACGGAGCTGGTGTCTTCCGGCGCAAGTTTGGCGACATGTCGGGCGTGATGGCAGACGACTTTGGGAACGACTTGCGTGTCGTCGCGGGGGACGGTGTCGAGTCATGACGCGTTGTGGTGTCGTGACGTGTCGTTGTGTCGTGACGTGATGTCGCTCCATTCTCCAATCTGTGACAAACATGTACAACCAACATCACTTGTGAACATTTTATTCAACTTTGCCCAAACTATAAGTACCGTAATGGCTGGGTGTATTCGGGCACTTTAAAATAAATAAATTTTCTATATATTCGGACACTTAAAATAATTAAATTATCTACATATTTGGACACTTAAAAATAATTAAATTACCTATGTATTCGGACACTAAAAAATTATCTGAGTATTCGGACACTTACAAATAATTAAATTACCTATGTATTCGGACACTTAAAATAGGTAAATTATCTGTGTATTTGGACACTTCAAATAAATAAATCATATATGTATTCGGACACTTAGAAATAATTAAATTATCTATGTATTCAGACACTTAAAATAATTATCTTTGTATTTGGACACTTATAAATAATTAAATTATCCATGTATTCAGACACTTAAAAATAATGAAATTATCTATGTTTTCGGACACCTAAAAATAGTTTTAATTATCTATGTATTAAAACATGTAAAAATAATTAAATTACCTATCGTCATATATGTCATGGACGTGCAAGTACTACCATCTCTACGTAATTTCAAAGATAGGACATTGTCTTATTACTACTGATGTGTGTAAGACACTAGTCCACGCCCTGGTGACATCGCGGCTGGACTACAGTAACGTGGTCCTGTACAGCATCACCGAGGCACTTATGAACAAGTTGCAGATGGTACAGAACTCGGCGGCAAGACTTATCTCAAGACACCGAAAGCACCAGCACATAACACCTGTGCTGGTTGAACTGCATTGGCTTCCAGTTCGCTGGCGTATCCAGTACAAACTGTTGGTCCTTGTTTTCATGGCTTTACATGGTCTTGCTCCAGCGTATATATCCAAGATCTTGTAACACCGTATATGCCCACCCGCAACCTCCGATCTGCTGATCTACATCTGCTTGTAGTCCCGCGCTACAACTTAAAGGGCTATGTCTGGACCTACGCTCTGGAACGCTCTGCCAATAAACGTTCATCAAATATACACTTTGAATCAATTCAAAACTTGCCTTAAAACTTACCTATTTAAGCAGGCGTATTTCGACTGAGGAACTTTGCTGCAGGACACTTTTTATGAACATGTATTTAATCAATGAATTGATTTTTACTATATAATATATTTTAATTAATTTATTATTTATCTTTTAATACAAATTTATTTAGTTATCGAAATGCTAGTAATAATAATAATATGTATTTGGACATTTTAAAATTATTAAATTATCAATGTTTTTAGACACTTTTCATTTGGGTTACAAATAATTGGTATCTAATTAAACAAGAATAAATAAAAATATTCCCCGTTAGTCAAGCATTCTTACCGGTCTTAGGGTTTTGTTCTGTTTGTCAGATGGACATAGATCGTTTGTTCACAACGTTACGTATATTTTCTGCACCTTCTCCGAGGACCCGCTGAAAAGTTGTGGATGTCTTACGTTGTAAAAAACTTACATCACAACAAACATCATTAATTTTAAAAATACTACGGGAAACTATCTTCTGCAGCAGTATGAACATGGCACCATCTGGATAACGATAAATGACCACTGTCATGCGACCTCACCTGGGTTGTGTCGTCTGTGTCGGAAGTCGCGGCCGCGGTGGCACGGTCCGTGGGGGCGGCATCAATAATGTACTGGGTGTTGTTGTCGGGGACGGCGTCGGCGTCGTAGCAACGGTGGTGCCATTGACTTTGAAGGTCGTCTCCAAGGACTTCAGCAGGGGGTGGATGGGAAGGATGGGTTCTGTACCCCCAGCATACAGCAGGTCTTCCGGTGTGGCAGTCTTCCTCCGTGCCTGGGAAATATAATAATACAATATTTATTTTATATAGCGCCACAGCCAATGAAGTTCACAGTGCAATGCAGAGATACTTAGTTTTAAAAATCAAATGCTATAATAAAAACAATACTTGTTATAATTATCATAGATAAAATTATATGTAATATATGCTGTTATGAAATTATAATAATTATTCTGAAAGTAAATATAACATGGACCATAGTAAACATGTAAAATATTGTTTATACTATTAAAATAAATAAACTAAGATAACTAAATTAACTAAGATAAATGTAGACATAAATAAGTTAAGCTAAAAAGTATATGACAAAGCTAAAACATCAGTCATGGTTAAAGTATTGGCAGTGAATTACACATATGCCATAGTAATGAAATGTGTTTTCAATGCTGATTTAATGGAGTCCAGGGACGTCTTGCAGAGCATTCTACACAAACAACAGTTCACTAGAATTCTTAGTAACACATGACTACAATTGTGTCCGAACAGGGACGAAACGTTTATTTTAACCACATGTTGAGATGGTGCAATATCTAGTTTATATCAAAATGCAGCAAATCTCTGCACTCACTGCATGGCTATATAACATTTTAACAAAAAAAGGATACTTTAATAATACCTGGTAATATGTTTGTCACAACTGCGAGATTCAAGACTTTTACAAAACGAATTACTACCCGGTTTGCTGTGGTGGGTGATATTTGTAGAAGCGGTCAAACAGACGTACCTTGTCCTTGCGGCCAGGGATGCTGGACGTGCTGGTGCTGACCGAGTCGAGCGAGCCGAGAACGCCGGGCAGGGCAGTGGACGGTGTGCTAGTTAACAGGGCGGCACCCAGGGGGTGGGAGGCACACGACGGACTCTCCAGCGCACTGCACAAGTCAAAGGTCACGCGGGGTCAAGGTCAGCGGGGTTGACGGCACGCCCATGTCAGACGGAGGGGGGGTCAATGTGGGGGAGGGAGAGGGGGATGATCGCAATCGCAACATGCAGCAGGAAGTAAGTTAACCAGGGTAGAGGTCATGTACGTGTGCTTAAGTACATTTTAAAAATATTTGTACATGAATTTGTATTTGTACTTAAGTACATTTTTGAAGTATTAAATTTGTTACTGAATCTGTACTTTTTTGAAATGACATGTACTTTTAGTTGGTCAACTGTACTTGCCAAAATATCAAGCACATTTCAAGGACATAACTTGAGTAATTAGAATGCAAAGTAAAAATTCTCTACATTTTGGCCTGTGTGATGCACTGTATCAGGTGCTCACTATAGTACACAATTAGTAGAACTTTGGAACTGTTTACTAACTGGCAGTTGTCATATTGTTGATCATTACATCAAAATATACTTATGTAGTTGTCTTTGGAATTGAATTGAATACGTAATTTTGTGTTTCAACTTTCACTTGTTTTTGTACTTGACCAAATATACTTGCACAGTGTACTTGAAACTGACTAATATACTTGGAATTTCACTCGATCAAATGTACTTGAATCGAACCCTGACATCCATAAAATTATGTAAGTTAAGAAGCTGCAACCAAATATAATTAAGGAAATAATAATGCAAATTTGGAGTTGCCATGCATACATAGACACATGCACAAATATATATTCACTAACATAAGACGCAGTGGACGCTCGATATAAGTATTCCTGATATCAGGGATATCCGTTTAAAGGTAAAAGGAACAATTTAAATATCCATTTTCCGGCCAGCATTGTTTTTAGTACCCATGGATTAGGAACGCCATATAATAAGGAAGTCTGACCAAGTCCCATTGTGTTCCTTATTGCGAACATCCACGGTACAAGTCACACCTTTCAGTTTCGTTTCAAATCCACATGCACACCTATTAAAACAAAACTCTGTGAACATCTGGATAAGACCATAATCAAACTGTACGGATATCCAGATACATCAGTGGCCGACAATGAAAATGTCAGTACTACAAATAAATTATTAAATACTACTAACTAATTTTCCTAAGCTTCTGTTCGATATTATACTAAATTGGGTGCTACTCTCAACAATGTTCATAACATTTGAAAAAACTACTAAATAGAATCATTTGTTACCCGTCTAATGGCCCCACATTCGAACGGTTTCTGCGTATAAAAATAATGATTATGATATCTGCCTTCCTCTATACATATATTCACAGGCACGTTAATTTTAAGATCCACATCAAGAATAAACTGAAAGTGAAATAACTTTTAAAATGCACACTTACACAAAAGAAAATGCGTACAACACACACAATATATGAAAATACAAACCAGTAAACAAAATCATTATAGTTACTCACTAGAATTTTTAATAGTGCATTTTATTTAGCATTATTTTAATCCTTTAGAATGCTGCACACACAACAAATACAGTGAATAAAACAAACATACATCACAAACACAAACAATACAGAATATTGGTCAACAGCTTTGTGTTAGGACCAGGAAAGAATGGACTTGGTCGACACCTTAGTGTTAGGAGTAGAACAAAATAGACTTGATCAACAGCTTGGTATTAGGATGAGGAGAGAATTGACTTGATCAACAGCTTGGTGTTATGACAAGGAGAGAATAGACTTGACTTGATCAACAGCTTGGTGTCAGAACCAGGAAAGAACGGACGTGGTCAACACCTTGGTGTCAGAACCAGAAGAGAATGGACTTGATCAACATCTTGGTGTCAGGACCAGGAGAGAATAGACTTGATCAACATCTTGGTGTCAGAATTAGGAAAGAATGGACTTGACAATCACCTTGGTGTTAGGACCAGGAAATAATTAACTTGATCAACAGCTTGGTGTCAGAACCAGGAGAGAATAGACTTGATCAACAGGTTGATGTTAGGACCAAGAAAGAATGGACTTGATCAACAGGTGTCAGAACCAGGAGAGAATAGACTTGATGAACAGCTTGGTGTTAGGACCAAGAAAGAATGGACTTGATCAACAGCTTGGTGTCAGAACCAAGTGAGAATGGACTTGATCAACAGCTTAGTGTCGGGACCAGGATAATATGGACTTGATCAACAGCTTGGTGTCAGGACCAGGAGAGAATGGACTTGATCAACAGCTTTGTGTCAGAACCAGGAGAGAATGGACTTGATCAACAGCTTAGTGACAGTAAAAGAATGGACTTGATCATGAGCTTGAAGTTAGGACCAGGAAAGAAGAATGTTTTTTATTTGACCCATGAGAACATATACATCAATATATGTATATAAAAGAAATACTAAATCACAATTTTATGTGTAGAAAATTAACATACAGTACACATAACATAAATGAAGCCACACATAACCAAGTCCGGAGACTCCTCTAAGATTGCTTTTAATAATCGTTATCGAAGAGCCTCAAAAGATTGGACTTGATCAACAGCTTAGTGACAGTAAAAGAATGGACTTGATCAACAGCTTTGTGTTAGGACCATGATGGATTGGACTTAATCAACAGCATGGTTTCAGGACACTAAAAGAATGGACTTGAACAGCAGCGTGGACAGGACAACATGGACTAACAGCTCGCAGCCCAAGACCACGAGAGATTAAGTGCAACAAAAGCAAGCAACACAACAGTGGCAAAGCATCCAAAGTGACTGGTGGGACACGCAGTGGGAGGTGGCGTTGCGACGGGTCTTTAGTTCCCGGGCGTGTGATGAAGACGAACGACGAGCGAGTGAGGAAAAGAAAGACGAAAACTAAATTAGTACTGACTGTGTGACTGAAATCGTACAAGGAATATTAGGATATTGCTAACAAACAACAATGTCACCAAACATACAGACTGGGGCCAATTAGCTCTACGTTGCCATTTGTGACCGGCTGCAGCGAACCAGGTATTAAGTTGCACGGGCATATTCTGCAGGTGAGCGAAAAATAGCTGTCTGGTCATGTCTCATCAATGTTGTGTTTTTGGCAGTAATGCATAACTTGTAATCTTATCTTTCGGTGTCCGCTTCATTTTCCTCAAGAAATAATCAAAAATTAACAAAATACTGTATGTAATGTTGCTATGGGCATTGTTTTTTTTACACAGTTTAATTTTTAAACCTATTTTTCTCAAAATATCGCTTTCTAAAACTTTGCTTCATTTTGTGCAATAAATAAAAACTATTTAAGATATTTCAACAATGTATCATTTTAAAGTTTATAACCTGTATAATCCAAATAGTACAAACAATATTTCACAATTTTGCAACTTAATACCCACTCTGATGTTGTAGATTACAGTTTACAGTCCAGTCATATGGTTGTAGATTACAGTTTACAGTCCAGTCATATGGTTGTAGATTACAGTTTACAGTCCAGTCATATGGTTGTAGATTACAGTTTACAGTCCAGTCATATGGTTGTAGATTACAGTTTACAGTCCAGTCATATGGTTGTAGATTACAGTTTACAGTCCAGTCATATGGTTGTAGATTACAGTTTACAGTCCAGTCATATGGTTGGGAACACAACAAAATCTACACAAAACTAAAAAAAAAATACTACTGAATTGTTCTAGTGATCATTTTGTCTGTGAATATAAGATATTTAATAAAAAAAATTATTATCAATTATTTTTGTACCAAAAATGTGTTGACCAGAGTAAATAAATCTATCCAATCACCATATGATTGATCAGATATGTAAACAATGCTGAAGTGTGGTATTGAACCACGAAGGAGAATGCACGTTGAAGTGGAATCTCTGTATCAGAAGCTGTATGCTTTATGTCTACGTTGGTTACTATTACTCCACATGTAACATTCTATTCTTTTATTTACCACTGATTTGGTACAAAAACAACATTTGTTTTAATTAAATAACTTAAATTAACACACAAAGGCCTGATGGAACAATTCAAAATATTATCTTACATTTTTACTGAATCTTACATTTGGTTTTGTGTTTCACCCAAGACTAGATAGACTATGGAATACAAGAACGGTAATGATTTCAACCAACCAGCCCACAGTCTGATATGTATTGTCCCCGATTGTGAACATTTGCAAACAATTCCAGACAGCAATACTACAGAAACTACAGTTATTTGAAAACTTATGTAGCACACATTGAAGCTTACTATGCAGGTCAAAGGCTTACAAAGACTAATCTAGTCAAATACTGCATTCATTTAAAAGATTAAAAGATGCACACCCCTTAGAAACTAGATACACCTGTGGTAGTACACTTAGTTCAACGTTAACTAGATTTATACATGAGACAGGTGAATGCTAACTAAATCATACGCAGGTATGTGCACACATGCATGTGTGTATATGTATTCATGTATTCATGCTCATACTAGTAATGAGCCATATATAGATTGACACATGCACACAGACACAGCACATACAAAAGTCATAATTACTCTACACTGGTTAATTGCATACTACCGATAATTTCTTTAATTTTCTATGCCCTGGGCTGAATACAACAGGCATGACCCAAAAATTACAATAGCACACAGCCACCTGGTAAGCTAAATAGAGAATCGAACTACCATCACAATTATATCCAACAATACAGATCTGTGAGAGATTAATCTAACCGGACCAACAGAACTATGAACCGCACTGGTTTACAACCATAGACAAACAAACCAACATTCCCTAGGATTGAATTTTAATTAGGGGGTAGGTCAAACAGTGTTTACTGTTTGTGTCCAAAATCAGTGTCATCTATGTGACATAACACATTCTGACAAGATGACTTCACACACATTCAAAGTTTAGTTTGCTTCCACCGACTGCTGAAACTGGTTGAGAATTTGAAATATCTGCTGACTATTGATATATCGGTAAAGGAAAGAACGTAACATGACAATAATGGACAAAAAGAAAACATTTTGCTCGGAAAAAATTAACAGAACATAAAAGTAATGGAAAGTAACACATTTTCTACCAAGGTCACAAATAAAATAACATGTAAATATATTTACTGAATTTTAACATCTTAAGCATTTGTTTAATCTTTCTCTGCAATTTTCTGCTGTTCTTCATATTCACAAGACCTTTAAAATGTCATTCTTTCTCAGTTATCAGCAGTTTTTTGTTTTTCATAAGGTTTCTTCAGGTTTCTTAATAAAAAAATTATCATTTTTATCAATCAATATATGCATACTGTATATGTAATTTTCAAAATAAAATATTACAATAAAAGTATTTTCATAATGTGTAAAATACACTCAGTAGTAATAATCAAAATAACCTGTTACTTTTTGTCTGTTATTTTCTGCCATGTTACTTTTGTATGCTAATTTTTGCCCTGATATTTTCTTTCCTTCAACTTGATATATATTGTGTCATCAATTTGAACCCTGGGTACATCAAAATAATTCAGCATAGGGAATGAATGACAGTGACTTCTATATAATTCTGTCGCCTAATAGCAACCATCCAAAAATGTGTGTATGTGATAATTAGTGACAAAGAACTCACCTTTCTATGGGCGAGAGTGAACATGATGACGTGTCACTGTCACTGTCACTATCTGGGGACAAGAAATGATATCAAATGAGTTCGACCATTTTGAATATACACAAAAATCATGATCATAGGTGACTGTTCATTTAGTTATTTGTTGGTTGTCCTGCAACTAAACATACACATTTGAAACAATGTAAAGAGAACGTGCACACGCTTAGGCTTTCTTGTCTTTTATTGTTTCAGTTAATGATATTTGTATGATTAACGCAGCATTAAAACTACACATTGACTAGCAACTTTATTAATCTAACCCTACACATAAGACAGCTTTTGTTTTATGCCTTTGTAATTGCAGCTGTTAATAATAACTCTTACAAAAAACAAGTCTTTGTAGCTGCAGTAAGCTGTACAAAAGATCAGCGTTTATAAGTTGCATTATTAGAAATGGTTGAATAAAATCAGCTTGTATTTTTGCTGTTGAACTGCTCTCTGCTTGTGCCAGCTATCAAATTTATTCTGAAATGTCTATGATAATGATGGCTTGTGTGTGGTCTAGTGTAACTCTAAAATAACTATAGCTGAATATTCTTATAATGTTGCTACTTTGCCTGCACTTCCTGCCTTGATACAAACACTTCCTGCCTTGATACAAACACTTCCTGCCTTGATACAAACACTTCCTGCCTTGATACAAACACTTCCTGCCTTGATACAAACACTTCCTGCCTTGATACAAACACTTCCTGTCTTGATACAAACACTTCCTGCCTTGATACAAACACTTCCTGCCTTGATACAAACACTTCCTGCCTTGATACAAACACTTCCTGCCTCTTCTAAATGACACTACTTTTTTACAGTATTTATTATTAATTTTATTGTTTGAAACTGTATATTAACACTATAAATATTGTACAGTCACCTTAATTCATTGAATTATACTTTTATTTAATTTTATGTTATATGAAGTGAAGTACTGTGAAGCGCTTTAACTGGTAATATTTTACCTAAAAACCATTATAAAAAAATGGGCCAAGTGGCCCTGAAGTCCTTTGGACTAATACGCCTATATGTGACCCCGGCTGACCAAATGAGTGATAAGTTGAAAAAATTGTAACATTGTTTTCTTACATTCTTGTAAAGGTTTGGTAGGGTGCTTTTACATGGTTTCAAAAATTATGACTGCTACAAAAATTGGCAAAGTTATGGAGCATTGAACATGGTAGGGATCAAAAAGTGAAAATGAAGAAAACGGCTATTGAAGTTTTACATTACATATGCAAATGGCTTGCATGGAAATATTACACGCATGACATTCAAATGTGGCACACAGTATGTATGTTATGTTGCAATGATACACTGGAAGTATGAATGTGCTGCTATAAAAACTTATCAAGTTATGCCAGATTATGTCTTTATGTGTAAAACTAAGAGGACAGATTATTTGAGAGCAAAAGGTAGACTCACTGTTTGACACAGTTTAAAACCTACAGGGAACTGTCCAGCTTAACAGGGGTCTAGTGGCTTAATGCTGTCTGTTGACACAAGCTTGTCTGCTCTGGCTGTGTGTGACCAATTAAATATTAGTCAAGGCCTCAATGATACAAAGCAGAGTGGACAGTGGGCCAGGCAGTTTCTGGCACATTACACAAATATACTACTCTAGTGGGCTCTGTCAGTTGAGGCAAGCCTCTGCCAATGTCCAATTACAGATTAGTCACACAAGTCAGGCAGCCACAGTGAGGTGTGACAGATTTTCTGGGATAGGGATTAGTTGAACAAAAGGACTGTTAGCATGATAGATCATCTGCTGCAGCAGACAGTTTAGTTAGCAAATTTAGCATTTTAGGGGACCTTTGGTGCCCTTAGAATGATTCAATCAAATACAGATTTCTTGTGTACAGTTGCACTGCCACATGAAATGTCTATGCAAAATTAGAGAACAAATTAATGAAGAGTTTTTAAAAAAATAGGCAAAATGTGAAAATTTACCAGTTTTGGGGTCTTTTTTTTGGAGTCGTTAGGTGCCCTTAGAATGATTCAATCAAATACAGATTTCTTGTGTACAGTGACACTAACCTAAGAAATGTCTATGCAAAATAAAATAAAAAGTTGCTGAAAAGTTTTTGAAAAAATAGGCCAAATGTTACATTTTTACCAGTTTGGGGGACCTTGGAGGCCCTAGGGAGCCCTTAAAATGATTCAATCAAATACAGATTTCTCGTGCATAGTGGCGGTGCCCTAAGATATGTCTATGCAAAATTAGAGAAAAAGTTGCTGAACGGTTTCTGAGATACGGCAGCTAACGGCGGACGCAGGGTGATGGCAATAGTCCCTTGGACCTTCGGCCAAAGGACTAAAAACGGAATATTATATCTCACCGTCGCGCTGCATGAGTAGACTGTCGTCAATGTCGATGTCGACCTTGTCTCGGATGAGGTACTGCAGCATGTCACGTTGGAACGTTCCGTCCATCCGTTCCTGGTGCAGCTTAGCCACCAATTCCTTGCTCTCAGCCTCCTTCTGGGCCGCAAGTACGCCCTGGGAACACGTGGGGGGATCGGAGATAAACACCACAGGAGGGATTAGGGAGAGATGTCACAGGGATAATGGCTAGACATCACAGTTGGATTTAAAGGAAAGTTCTTATATAGTGCGGTATCCAATCCTTAAAGCGATTTACATTTCACTCCTTCAATGGAACACTCTCTCTACTGTCCTGGGAAGCATTCAGCCATGTTGCAATTAATGATATCCCAGGGATATTGGACAGATATCACAGGAATGTCGGATATAAAAGTTCTTCTATAGCGCGGTATCCAGTACTTAAAGTGATTTTCACTTTATCCCTGGCAGACCTATTCAATCGAACACCATCTCGACTTCACTAGGAAGCACAGAGACTGCACCAAATCAACGAGATGTAGCTTCATCAAGTTCTTTGCATTTAACTTTTTTCAGTATTACAGCATTCTTATAATGCACTATTAAATATTTAGTTAGTTTATCATGAAGATGTATTATGTTCTTTTTGCACAAATTATGATTTACATTCAATTATATGACATGAATAAGGAACACAAGCAATGTGTTGCTTCGCTCCAATTGATACATAATGGATTTACATGTTTCCTATTACTACGTCTGTACTTTACTGAACAGTATGTATCAATAAAGATTGTTATTTATTATCATTATTAATGGTTCAGATCTTAAAAATCAGGTGAGTAAGTTGCCACGGAGACACACCTTGCTGATGGACATGATGACAAAGTGTTCGAGCAGATACTTTGCCTCCTCCAGCGAGTCACAGCTGTTGAGTGTCACCACTGGCTCCTGGTCTATGTCCTGTGGCACACAACATTGACGGTCAAGACAAACTGGACACATACCTGTGGTCACATGGACATGCAGTAAGGCGAAGAGAAAGATCACAGATGGTGCTGACTGACAAGGATAGATAATACTTATTTAATATCTTAAGCGGTTTTAGGTTATATTAATATGTACTGACTTATTTAACAGATGTTTTACTTACCTGAACTTGTTTCAATGTTTCTTGAGTTATCTTACAATTATTACGCTGTTAATACATTTCAGCAGGTTGTCACTCAAAACTTTTCGATATTTGTTATCACTGTGCTTTGAATCTAGCGAGACAATGGTAGAAATTAAATGACAACGACGGATGCAACAGACGAGGTTGGCACTGGAGATCGCTGTCACAGTGTCAGACGATGGGGGTACGCTAATTAGGGCATGTATGCTTAATAGAATCAATAGAGTATGTCTGATATTAATAATGAAGAAAGTGGATCATGAATCGATTCAAGACACGTCACCTTGCTCTCCTCCATCTGCATGATGTTGCTCTGGCAGTCCGAGATGTTCTCCTGGACGTAGGCGATGTTGTCCTGGAGACCTGAGATTTGGTCGTCCAGTTCCTGAACCAACTCCTCCTCCTACAAGAAGCTCTCAATGTGTATACCTGCGACAGGTCTACGCTGAAGCTCTCACTGAGTACACCTGCGACAGGTCTACGCTGAAGCTCTCAATGTGTACATCTGCGACAGGTCTATGCTGAAGCTCTCACTATGTACACCTGAGACAGGTCTACGCTGAAGCTCTCACTGAGTACACCTGCGACAGGTCTACGCTGAAGCTCTCAATGTGTACATCTGCGACAGGTCTACGCTGAAGCTCTCACTGTGTACACCTGAGACAGGTCTACGCTGAAGCTCTCACTGAGTACACCTGCGACAGGTCTACGCTGAAGCTCTCAATGTGTAAAATGCGACAGGTCTACACTGAAGCTCTCACTGTGTACACCTGCGACAGGTCTATGCTGAAGCTCTCACTGTGTATACCTGCGACAGGTCTACGCTGAAGCTCTCACTGAATACACCTGCGACAGGTCTACACTGAAGCTCTCAATGTGTACACCTGCGACAGGTCTACACTGAAGCTCTCAATGTGTACACCTGCGACAGGTCTACGCTGAAGCTCCCAATGTGTACACCTGCGACAGCTCTACGCTGAAGCCACCACTGACACAACTAAACTTAGTTCAGTCTCAAAACTTATATACTTGCAAACTTGTAAAAAGTCAGGACAATTTCTAAGAATTTTTAAAACTCCAATTGCACCCCCTGAAGCTAACCAAAAACCTTTAACTGCACCCCCTTCTGGTTTACAAAAAATCACCAACTGCACCCCCTTCAGGCTTACCAAAAACCTCCAACTGTCCCTTCCAGATTCACCAAACACCTCAAACTGCACCCCTTCAAACTCAGCAAAAACCTTAAACTGCACCCCTTGAAGCTCACCAAAAACCAAAACGTGACACGCTATGTCTGGGTGTGTTTGCATAGAACACTATGTATATCAAGAAACTCTTTGTTAGTTAATATTTTCAAACAGCACTCATTCAGAAACTTCCAATACAAAGCCATGTGACAAATACCTGACACTCAGCTGATACACTCAAGAATCCAGTGACGCAAGTTACATATGTATCCAGAAGATGGCGCCATTGCCACACGTTGTCAACGCTAAAAGACGGAACCGGGCAATCCGGGAAGCGGTCATCCGGATGTTAGCAGGCAAGTTAAGATCTAAAGAATTAATAAGACATCTCCGTATTCTTACCTTAATCTCAGAGATTGCCTTTTCCTTCTTCCTCACAAACTTCTCCAGTTTCTTACTGAGACTTGCTCGTTGCTAACAAAAGACATATTAATAACATATTTATTATACAGGAACCCAAACATATAAATCTTATGGTGCACTACACAATGACATCTGCAATATGTCACTTCCATAAATTATAAAAACGTTTGCATCTAATAATTTTGAATATCTGCAGGTTTTATGAATGAAAACTGCTAAAGTTAAGACACATAAATGAAAGCTAAACATATATACTTAAAATTAATAGAAACATAAATAAAAGCTAAACATATATGTACTTACGATTAGACTGATACACAGTAAATATATATTAAAATACTCTAAATTGAAATAATCGTAACTAAAAACAGAAAGTCTGAAGAGCGACTTTGAAATGCTACCCTTGTGCACTGTGATGGGCAGTTGGTTCCAAGCATCATTGAACCACGTCAGTTTCAGAACCAATGACCTTGTGATTAATATTACATATTCCCCTTGACATTATTATGCAAGGTTTGTCCACAACATATCTCTATACCTTAAGATACCTCTCCATGTGACTTAAGGTCTGATGTTTTATTGTTAACATATCTACGTACCTTAAGCCACCGTTCCATGTCTCTCTCCATGTGACTTAATGTCTGACGTTTTATAATAATCTGCGTAACCTTCAAAACAAAATCAATTAAATCACCACATTTTTGTTTTAATGTTCACTACTACTCAGTCAAATGTCTTCGTGCGAGTGATTGCAGTTGACTAAGGAATGAAAGAAATTGTAATTCTCTGTAGCATGGTGTACATGTAGAATGATGCAGTGGAAAACACCTGAGATATCACGACAAATGTTTAACTAAATAAGTAATAACAGTTTGCAGGTTTTCTGAAGAAACACATTTAAACATCCAGGGTATTATTCAGTCCATTCCACCAAGTGCTAATGCAACAAAAATATTGATCACAAAGTCAAATAATTTTTTTTTTTGAACTATGGTATGTGGATGTAAAAAAGAATACCAAGTACTCACATAATTAATTATATTAATTGCCTGAACAATTTACAATAGTTTAATTTGATCTTTGACACTGAATTAAAAATACAACAACAATAAATACTGAAACAATGTACGCTTACACATTTCTCTAAAGAATCCCATTTTGACTTGGCCGCTTTTGCTGAGAATTCTCGTTTCTTTTTCCTCACCCCAATTGAGGTCTTGGGAACTGCAAAGTACAGACATGGCATTGGGATTACTTGCTTATAAACTAAACAGAGGGAGCATTCTAAATATGAGTTGTTCCACAAAAGTTTCTGTACATGAAAATTGTATTTTGTATAAGAATAGTCTTCATGCATTAATTGCAGCATGGCTGAATCCTTCCCAGAGAAATTAGGATGGTGTTCGATTGAACACGTCTGCTGGGGAGTAAAGAATAAGATGTTTAGAGCAATCCTGAGGACTGGATACTGTGCTATATAAGAATTTACCTTTTTTAAAGGCATGAATGAATGTGCTTATCATATAAATAACAATGAATGTGCAAATCCATTTTTTTGCTCATCTCATTTTAAGAATGACTTAGTTAAAAACTGATCCTATGTAGTATCACCAATGACATCGTAGCTGGTTTGTGAAAATGTCTTATTTAGTTTAAAGTTAAGTAAAGGTAAGTTCTTATATAGCGCAGTATCCAGTCCTCATGACTGCTCAAAGCGCTTTACACTTTACTCCCTGGCAGACCTGTTCAATCGAACACCATCTCTACTTCTCTGGGAAGCATCCAGCCATGCTGCCATTAATGCGCGAAGACTATTCGTACACAAATATCCACCACTGTCTATAACCAGGTACTCATTCATATAGCTGAGTGAACTTGAGCAATGTATAGTGAACAAACTTGCCCAAGGTTCGACACCGCCGGACAGGATTCGAACCCGGGTTCTCTCGGTTGAGAGTCCCAAGCTCTAGCCACTGCACCACGGCGCTACACTGTTTAGATGAAACCATCCAACTATGAAATCATTTTAAATTCGGACCACTAGAAATTCGATGGGAAATGACACATGTGGTCTGGTTCTATGTATAAAACATACGCCTATTCACATAGTGGAAAATCACACAATCTGATGATCAATGTCAGTTCTTCGATAATTTTAACAAAACTGCACTTTAATAAAGATGAATAAAAGTAGTGAAGAAGTCAGAATGAACTGCCGAGTGACGTGGACCCCACCCTGCAAGGGAGCAAGGGGGTGAAGAAGATACCCTCTCGAAGTACAATACTGTAGAACCCCATTATTGAGGTCACCCTCGGGACTGGGCGAAGGTGACCTGAATAGAAAGGTGACCTTAATAACAGGACTTATTTCCTATACTTTACTGTTATGGAAATAATTTGGGACTGTCCTAGGGTGACCTTAATTGCAAGGTGGCTGTATTACAGAGGTGACCATCAAGCAATTTTCAACTGTATGTGGCATGTGGGACTGTACCACAAACATGGGTCAAAAGGTCGTTTCCAGTCTGTTGCACTGGTCACTCACCTGTCAGCGGACGGTCATACCGAGCTACCCGGCCAGCCACTTTACTGGACATTGGCCTCTGTTGCTGTACTCTCCTCAGTTGCGCCATCTGGCAACACAAATAGGCAAACATTACAGGTTTTTTCCACATCATTTACCCTTGTAGTCAAACGTCTGATCGGCTCTGATCCAGAAGAGACGTATTTTCCACATACCCTATTCATTCTACTAAGCGTACATGCCCTAATTAGCATACACCCCCTTTTTAGCAGCATCTGACACTGACAGTGATCTCCAATGACAACCTTGACTCTTGCATCCATCGTTGTAACATAGTTTCTACCTATGGCACACTAGATTCAAAGCTTAGTGAGGAACAAAATATCAAAAAGGTCCACCTAAATTATCAGGTTTTTACAGTGTTCTGCTATCATTTTGTTCATACGTGGATGCGTAATCGTTTGCCAGGCATGTCTGCTGAGATGGATATAACCAGAAAATGGGTGTACACCCCTGTATATTTATTGGAATGCAAAATTTGATATACTTTCACATCTGATATATTTGTTAAGCGTACCGTATGCTTAAAATGAGAATATGCGGCCACGGCAACGTGCTGCATATGGGTTTTTGTGCTGGCAACAACGCAGGACAAGTGATGATTGGCCTAATGTCTGATGCTAATTATTATGCTAATTACCTCGTTGTCTCTGGCGCAAGGAGCCAATCACCGCGTGGTAGTGGCGCACAGTCACAGATTACAACGAGCTCTTGGTCACTTCGTTTTGTGAAAGCAGACGGAGTGGTCGCATCAACAAATTTTGGCCCTCCCATCCCTCCCAAATTTTTGATAGCGTTAGGGACATACCATGTACATCATTGGTGGAAGAGGGGTTGATAGCAAATCTCAAAGCTTTCCCCGTTTTCTTAGTGCAGGTGGACAATGTGTTCATGGGGTTTTAACGCCGAGACAGCTCGCTTCTCTTCCACCGGTGATTTTAGTAAGTGGGGTGTAATGGCCCCACTTATAGGTTTAGGCTAAATCTTGATACAATGTAACTCTTCAGCAGGTAGTTGGGATTATAGTTAGGTGAATGAATGGTGTGCTTGGTTAGTACGGTACGGTGCCTAAGGTCTACTGTGATTACAGTAGTAATGATGTTGTATATACCAAATATAATACATGATTTACATGAAGTAACAGTTTATAGAACATTGCATGATTTCGTGATAAAATGTATTTATGCAAGGACATGTTAATTACTCCCGTGGGGAGAATCAAATCAACCAATCAGCGTGCACTGGAGCGCGTCCCTCAGGAGAATCCTAAGCTGATCCCGCACTCCATTTGCAAAAGCATAAAGGGGCAGACGTTTGTCTAATTTGACCCACCCGCCTCCCTACTTTTCGTCCAGGAATGTTTGATGTATAGTCATGATTTGTGCATCGTTATTGGAAGGGGTTGCTGGTCTCAATGCTTTCTCCACATTTATAGTTGATTGTGAGCATAGGGTTTGCACCGGATGTGTTCACGGGGTTTTATTGCAAGAGACGTTGCATGCCTTTTTCCACTTTCGATTTAGGAATGGTATGGAATTGTATATATTGGGGCGAAATACCCCCACATTTGGGATTATTATAATTTTAGATTTAGTGTTTTTGGCATTGGGTTGTAGAGGCCACATTGCTTTTATTTAAAAATTAGTGTGCCAAAAAGGCTTATACACTGGTTACCCATAATAAACAAACGTCATCCATTTGGCCTTTTTCATATCTATATTTGTCTCCGTGTTGTTGCTTGCATAAATGTAAAATTTTATCACCACGATTTAGAAATACTTCCATCGAAAGCAATGAATGCTCCAGAAGTGGATATAGAAACCATTATTAATCTATAGCCCGATGTATATTTGACAATTTTGTTTTTAACATAATACACATGCCAACATGATGCATATCAGTGTTCCAGAGACAACATTTGTGGTGCAAGTGACAATCCATTTAATGTGATAAAAATAACTGTAAAAAATAAATAAATAAATAAGTACACCATCCAAATAACTTCCTCATTTTATGAATGCAAACATATTTCTGCAATTGGAAACACTCAGAAAAGTGGTGTCATAATTCACTTCCTAACTAACAGGGATTACTTTTTGCCTACTGACCTCTTCCTGTTTGCGGCGTATCATGACATCCTTCTTTTTTGTCTGCGCCTCTAGAGAGCGAATCATGTTGTCCTTCTGCCTCTGTTCTTTCTTGAACTGTGCCATTTCTTTCGAGCGACGTTGCTCCACCCGCCGAACCTTCAACGCTTCGTCTTTAATCTGGTTCATTAGTTTCACCTGGTGGACAATGTACAAACTAATTTAATACCTCGTAATTTGTCAGTTCAAAATGTTGCCTAAAATGGAATGCAAACCACACATATGTGTAAAGTGTTCGTCTGTTAGGTTTGCTAATGAAACTGCTCTCAACTTCGAACTGGCATGGTAAACATAATTTCCACAACAAAGTTAACTTCAAGATGTTTTGATTTAATTAACTAAATTCTCCATATAAGAGTTTATTTTGTACTTAGTGCCAAGTACAAAATATATCTTTTATTGAAAGCCAGCCTTAGATACATGCTTAAACATAACAAGACCTGAGACAACAACTTTCAACCTTCCATACAAAAAGCCTTCAAAATACCACACGTATGATAACCTCATTATTAAGGCGACCCTCGGGACTGGAAAAACTGACCTGAATAGCAAGGTGACCTTATTAACGGGACTAATTTCCTATACTTTAATGTTATGGGAATAATATGGGACTGCACTTGAGTGACCTTAATTGCGAGATGGCTGTATTATAGAGGTGACTGACCGTAAGGCAAGGTTCAACTGCATTTTTAGTGGAAAGCATGCAGCACACACACACATGCAAGCACGCACGCACGAACGCACGCACGCACGCACATGGCACAGTGAGAGAAATGTCCTTGAACTGACCTTGAGCTTCTTCATCTCCTTGAGGTCCGTCTGCATCATTTTGAGTTGTTTCTCAGACTGTTGCTGGTTGCGCTGTAACTTGGCGTGTTCACGCTTGGCTGCATTCAGCTTCTTCAGCTCGTTCTGCATGTCATTCAGCTTCTTCTCATACTGCTCCCGGATACGCTTGGCCGCATCCTGCGAATGCGACTCCACCTCACCTGCACAAACATACAGTGGAGGTAGAATAAGTATTATAATAATATAATAGTATAATAGCAGTATTATAACAACCTATTCTGTTCATCTTTCACCAATTTATTTTTCTCAATACTTAAAAAGTAAAGTAAAGGCAAGTTCTTATACAGAGCAGTATCCAGTCCTAAGGACTGCTCAAAGCGCTTTACACTTTACTCCCTGGCAGACCTGTTCAATCGAATACCATCTTGCGTTCTCTGGGAAGCATTCAGCCATGCTGCAATGATTGCACAAAGACTAATCGTGCTCATTCATTCAACTGAGTCAACCGGAGCAACGGAGAGTGAACGAACTTGCCCAAGTTTTGAAATGGCAGCATCAACTTGGAATCTGTCGAATGAGAGTGCCACGCTCTAACCAATACACCACAACAAACATTAGGGGGCGTGATAATCAAGATCGGAGTGTCGGACTATTGATTGGAGGAACCAGGGTCCGAATCCTGGTGTCGACTGATCAGTGGTTCGGTACTAGTACTAGCCGCTGTGTCGAAAGTTGAGCAATTTTTTTCACCCTACGTTGCCTGTGCCTTTCGGAAGAGACACTATAAGACGTTGACTAGTCCCTTCTATCTGGTGTCTATGCCAGGGGAAATAAAAGATTCCATGCAGGGAAATTAAAAAAATGATTGTGGACTCAACTGAGCTGGGATCTCATTCTGTAAACTCCCATTGATGTTAATGTTTGAAAATGGACCCTGATAATTAACTGTAGAAGAAGACTCACCAAGGTTAGAGAGGACTTTGTCTCGCTCTACTTCAGTCTCTTTGATGCGGGTTGTCAGGGCAAGAAGCTTGCCTTCATACTGACTACGCAGCCCGGCGAGTTTACGTTGACTCAACTCCAACTGTTCTATAAGCTTATGTTTTATGGAGATCTCGCACGTCAAGTCGGCGAGATCCTCGTGCAAGTTGTCCGACTCTGCAGAAGGAAACAGTGGCATGCATAACAGATATATCGCTGTCAAAAAGACAGATATAAAACATCTAAAACTACATGTAATAGAAATAGCTGTGTCAAATTATTGAGGAATTTTTCGATGGATTCGGACTTTTGTTGTTTTCATAAATAGTGTGGATGTTCCAAATAGTTGCACCTTGACCGTGCAAAGATACACGTTCTAGTAGGTGGACACGTTTTAGCAATATCTTATTGTAATAAAATATTGTAAGATTAAAAACAACGTGATAATGTATCACCATCATAACGTAACAAAAAAATGAAGATGTTTAAAATGCTGTTTTTATCGTATCAATATTATGAACACAAACATGGATGAATGATTACTCTTTCATAATACTATATAACCTGGCACTCACAGATACAACTGCATTTAATAATTCATACATAAACAAGTCGTTATTCCAGTTGGTCAGTACAATTAATCGATAATTTCACGATTACGATCGCAGTCAGCTCGGTGTCGCCACCTGGATTATCTGCAATTAATGAGTGTTAATCGCAGCTAAGGACATGCAAAGACAACGATTCCTGTTAGCACAAACACAACAAACAGGTGATGATACCTGACGAGAGATCAGCCACAACAGAACAGTCGACATGCGTGAAATGTTAGCGAAACAGTAACAACATCAGACAACATGCAGCTTCCGCCATCGCAATCGAAAGTGCCCACGTGTACCCTTGACCTTGCCCACACATAGCCGACCGCTGTTAGTAAAAAGAAATTGACAGACGCAATCCTCTGTGCTAACATTCAGTGATTCGTCAGCCGTTGATTCGACTCAGTGGGTTTGTTAGCGTCAACAACACAAACGTTAATGTAGAGAACGATTAGGCATGGTCCAGGGAGAAGTCATGTTGAAATATAATTACTTTTAGATAAGTTTTACTCTTTTACTTTTTTAATTATTAAGTTATTTAGCATAACTTTACAATAATATGCAAGTATAGTTTTAGCTGTATATATTTATTATAGTTACTTTTTTACTATTATAAAGCACTCCCATGTGATCATTATACTACCGGTACACAAATATTATACTATATTATGCTTATTTAAACAAATTATAATTGTTATGACTTTTCTACTATTATAATTATAGCTTTAGGCTATAGGAACATCATACCTTATTATTGCCATAATTATTTTCCTGAGGTGGCAGTGTAAAAAAACCTTATAATGTTGTACCGAGGGATATATTAGTTAATAAAGGTTGTGTGGATACATATAATAGTTAATACTTTTTGTATGAATATATTGTAAATGACAACTCTGTTCCTGGACCATGCCACAAGAATGAGACAAAGTCACATACTGATCACATAAACCACAACCTATTATTTCTCGTCTCTACCTTAATTTTCTCAAGTAGCACATGAAATCAACAAAAAACTACTATGTCCAATTCTAAAGATGTTGTGCACACATCTGCGTTGTCTATTGTATGTATTCCAAACTTTAGACGTTTTAGTAAAATAATTTCCTGCATATTAATTATTTAAATTGTCCACACTTTTGAGGTACCATCGGGAACGTGAAAGTTGTTTAAAAATGAAACTAATACAGTATCCTATTCAACAACAGACCCAAAAAAACTTTACAAAAATGTTGATTACTTTTGATAACCAAACGCTAAATATGTTTATATTTAGGGAAATTGTAACTTGTAGGCTGGGCAGTTTGTGGCAATGTGATCAGACAGCAACGATGCTGAACCCGAATGTGTGTGTGTGCGTGTGTGTGTGCGTGTGTGTGTACGTATGTATGCGCGCGTGCATACTTGCGTGTCACATGACACGAGAATTACCTTCCGCTACAGTGGTTATTAACTGGGCTGAAACCAACACACAGTCTAGTTACACACGGGTAGCTACGGGGTAGGGGGTTGAGGGGAACATTCAACAACAGGGGGTAGGGGGTTGAGCCAAAGACAACAACAGGGGATGGGTGCCGATGAACACATGCAACAACCTGGGGTAGGGTGTTGGTCGCAGAGGGTGGTCATGTTGCAGATGGTAGTCATTACAGAGGGAGGTGGTCATGTTACAGATGTTGGTCCCATTACAGAGGTTGGTTATGTTACATAGATGGTCATGTTAGAGAATGCAGTCATGCTACAGAGGGTTATGTTAGAGAATGTGGTCATTATACAGAGAATGGTCATGTTAGACATTATGGTCACGCTACAGAGAGTTATCATGTTAGAGAATGTGGTCATGATACAGAAGGTGGTCATGTTAGAAAATGTGATCTTGATAAAGAGGGTTGTCATGTTAGTGAATGCAGTTATGATACAGAGGGTGGTTATGTTACTGAATGCGGTCATGATACAAAGGGTGGTCATTTTAGAGAATGTGGTCATGATAAAGAAGATTGTCATGTTAGAGAATGTGCTCATGATTCAGAGGGTGGTCATGTTACAAAGGGTGAGTACGGGCGTGTTTAATAATGGCTTTGTGTCAGGATGAATGACACTGTCATGTTTGACAAAGATGACACAACACAGTAACAAAAATAACCGTGACGCGAGCAAATGACGCACATTAGTGAGAACAACATTCGACGTCACCACAGCAAATGTGATGGTTACCATGGCAACAGTAACCTGGCTGAAGAAAATTAACCATGTTTTGAAGGCACACAACAACCGCAGGAAAAAGTGATCACTTACCACACAGAACACTTAGTGGAGTATCTGACCAAGATAACAATAGTTCAATATTCTAAATTTCGCAAAAACCCTGTACTTTATCAAACACTTCACACAAAACTCCCTGGCACAGGAAGTTTAATAAAAAAATAATTAAACAAATTCAGCTGTTTCTTAAATGTCACAAAGGTTATTGTTCAACATTGCAAATATCAGCTTCACAAATCTCAACTTGCAGTCATTGTTACCTCCCAAGTGTCACATCATAATATGCAATCCAACATACACACTATTTCCTGCCGGGATAAGTGGAGAAATCCAGTAGGTAAGCTACCTGGATTCGACCAACAAAACTACTAACTAAACATGCTCAACTAATGAAGTGCACCTAGTACCTACGCCTGGTCAAAGACATGTTGGTCCAGTATAATAAGAATGACTACATCGACTAATACAGCACCACTAGGTTACGTTTGTGCACCCACCAGACATTCTATTTCATTACATCAGCAGTTGCTTAAAGGTTCAATGTTCAAACCTAATTTATTTTTAACATTTGTTTATATGTTGTTCCTAATACTAGAGTAAATATGTTGGTTGTACTGCCCGCAAAATTGTGTATAAAAAGCCCATAATTTGAATGCTGCAGCCACGAATTGTTTAACAAATATTCAATTTGTTAACAATTATTGGCACTCAGGGCTCGAAATTCTGCTTGTCCATTAGCCCGAGACAACTGGATTCGCCATCAGACAAGTGAAATTGCTACTGCTCGTTGTCCATGGGACAACCTATCTATTTACAACCAGGACAACTATAAAATTAGTACTAAGTTGTCTGTTCTCTAAAACATCTGTTATACAGTAAATTTCTTCAGTAAATGTTATTCTCTAATTACGTTACACAAACACAAAATAAACCGCAAGAAATACAGCCGACATCGTCTGCCATTTTGAAAATGAAAGCCGTAGTCATCCTGATGAGGAGCCATCATTTGCCGCTGAATCGGCCTGTGTTAACCTGACTACGTCTATGGCGTGTAGTCTGTACTGTAGAATTTCTGCTTTTTATTTTGTTATTGGGTGTTTGAATAAAATAGCATTCATTATATGGGAATCTAATCAGAGTTTTTGTCAAGAGGCAGGACCCGGGTAATTTGCCTGGCTATGGCCCTCGTTAACGAATAACGCTGCCACTGGTACGCGGTAGGTAAACGGCCCGTTTTTGGGCACAACAATTCAGCATTGATGTCCCATGAACAGATTAGCTCATCGACCATGATAACGCTATATATGGCAGCAAAACAACGCCGGTCAACGAGTGTCATTTTGCGATAATAAATGGTAGTTTTAAAATGTTCGCACGGAATTTTGCGAATCGCCGTAGCATTACTCGTAGTTCAAGGAAATTCTGCCAAGCGCTTAGCGGACAGATCAGCAACTACCGTACATGTAGACAGATCCGCCAGTTTCACGAAGCGGCTAAGAATGTTCTTAATGCTAAGATGATTGTCTTAGTAAATTACATTATTTGTTTAATATAAGCAAACGTAGGAGTTACACAAAACACGAAATGCTAAGTAATTGCGTAAGTGTAAGAGTGCTTCATGAAACCGGCCCCTTTAGCAACTTAAGCCCTACAGTGCCACCAGTTTCACACTAATAAGTGGTGTGTCCATGGCCATGGGGGCATGTGTATTTGTCATCATCATTCATGGTAGCCTGCAATAACATTATAAAGATATATTTGTTATTTTCAGAATTGCAATTTTGAGTCACCATATCCATGCCAAAACAATATCAATGTGTCCTCAGAATGGATAAAATACAACCATATTAAAAAACATATTGTTTTGCAAAATACATTTCCTATTAGTCATTCCATTTCAGATAAGAGAAGATGAGTTTCCAACTCTATTGAGACCCCCTGACAAGTGCATTGGGCTGAAAAGTACTGGGAATGTGTCCATTTTGGTGAAAGGTGACGACTTTGAGAAACCTTGGTTGTTCATGCTGTACGACTGATTTGTCTGCCTATTCTAAGCAAACTTAGCAGGTGTTTTCAAACGTAGCCATGACATTATTTTCATAAATATTTCGTTTGCCAAGGCAAAATATATGAAATCAAAGTATATTTTGTGGTCAAATACTTGTGAAACCCTTTTTGTGTCACTGCAATGAATGTTTTCTGTATGAAACACTAATTTTCTGGTCATTAAAATTATTGTATTGACAGTTCAACACAAATAAGTGTTTATTGTTTTATCACAGCACCTATTCCCTGTCTCCATCTACACGTGTTCCTGCACCTTCATGGTCTCAACACCCAGTTATGTGATGACTTGTATTTAAAAAATCGATAGCTATCTCGCTGTGCAGCTTCCAGTAAAAAAACACTAGAACCTAAAAAATGATGTCATAATTTAATCCTAATAGGCCATAGGGCAGCACTGTTCTCTGCTAAATATAAAAATACACCATGCACTGCCTTTGATAGTGTTATCAGACACACTATTCACCTGTAAATACTGTATGTGGCTGAGAACACTAGTGTACATTCGCTACCTATGGCAAATAGTGTTACAGTAATGATTTAAAATAGCAAAAACTAAATTAATTACGGAGAAGTAGCTTTTGAAAATTAGTTGTTCGTGGGACAAATTAATTGTTGTACGGACAAGTGAATGTTTGGTTCTACTTGTCCACTGGACAAGTAGATAATTTGATTAATTTCGAGCCCTGGGCACTTACTGTAAAGAGTGCATGTATTTGGACAGCCGAGAATTTATTTGGCACCTCAAATATTAAATTCTCAGCTTTCTGAAAAACTACAGTACAACTAAATTATTTTTGGTGTCCAAAAACATACAATCATTATAGACCGCACGTTTTCGGACACATACAAATAATAGGTGCCTGGAAACACACAGTAGAGAAAATTATTATTTTTGTAGATATTTAGGGCCTCCGAAATCATACTGTGCTAAAATATTACAGTACTGCTTACTGGCAAGTTGCTTTGAGGTTGGCTCGATTGGACATTTCTGACCAAACTGGGACTACACACACTCGATTCAGCAGACTTCCTGCTAATAATTAACGAAACCAACAACCTCCCTTTAATCAGAATGTTTAAAGTAAATTTAGAGTTTACAATAATTCCTGTTGCCAGGGTGCCGTTCGACGACATACATCGTCACGTGCAGGTTTCAACAGAAGCTTCACTACAACTTTTACCACAAATTAGTCATCAACTAGTGCATCTTGTCTAGTAACAAAACCATGCAAGAAGGATAACAACAAACCATGCTTTAGCAAACCCGTAAAACTCACAAAAATAAAAAACTATTGTCACTGCTTTAGAACAGCAACAAAACTATTTCTATTTTTTAAGTTTAAAAATTTTTCTGTCCAATTTTCACCGGGACGAGACACACATAATCAGGCAATGAAATATGGTCTGACCCTCACGAGAGCAGCTCCTACAAACCTTCTTCCGACTCTGAGTTGCTGCTCATATCCAGCTCCAGTTCCTCCTCTTCTGATCCCTCATTCTCTTCTATCTCCTACAAATAGACGTTTCTCAAAACTTGCGACAACAATCAAAAATATGTGTTTCTTACTTCATCCCTTTTCTACAACTGAGCCTCATTTTGTTATTTTATAAGAATGGTTTGAAACTTCTGATACTTCACTTTTATGATATACCTGTCAATGCCTACACAGCATTTTGGAGGAAATTTGATGTTTTTATAAAACAAACAATGAATGTAGACCAATGCCACCATTTCTGGGAACAAAACTGATAAAAAATTACTAAAAACACATTTAAAAAACTACGCCACACCTTAGGGGTTATATAAAGTAGCTGCATACCAATTTTTGGACATTTGTGAGAAGTAGCCACAGAATGAGGCTGATGTCGTTTGAGATCCAAACAGCCACCATGACATGTTAAAATGTGTTGAAAAAATCCACCATGTGGACTTCTCCACACCTCTCTTAATTTCAACAATTATTTAACTGATGTACGACAGTATGAGGCTACTGGTTGTGTTTACCTCCTATGATGTAAGACACAGTGTGAGGCTACTGGTTATGTTTACCTCCTCTGATGTAAGACAGTGTAATGCTACTGGTTGTGTTTACCTCCTCTGATGTAAGACAGTGTAATGCTACTGGTTGTGTTTACATCCTCTGATGTAAGACACAGTGTGAGGCTACTGGTTGTGTTTACCTCCTCTGATGTAAGACAGTGTGAGGCTACTGGTTGTGTTTACCTCCTCTGATGTAAGACACAGTGTGAGGCTACTGGTTGTGTTTATCTCCTCTGATGTAAGACACAGTGTGAGGCTACTGGTTGTGTTTACATCCTCTGATGTAAGACACAGTGTGAGGCTACTGGTTGTGTTTACATCCTCTGATGTAAGACAGTGTGAGGCTACTGGTTGTGTTTATCTCCTCTGATGTAAGACACAGTGTGAGGCTACTGGTTGTGTTTATCTCCTCTGACGTAAGACACAGTGTGAGGCTACTGGTTGTGTTTACATCCTCTGATGTAAGACACAGTGTGAGGCTACTGGTTGTGTTTACATCCTCTGATGTAAGACAGTGCGAGGCTACTGGTTGTGTTTACATCCTCTGATGTAAGACAGTGTGAGGCTACTGGTTGTGTTTATCTCCTCTGATGTAAGACACAGTGTGAGGCTACTGGTTGTGTTTACATCCTCTGATGTAAGACAGTGTGAGGCTACTGGTTGTGTTTATCTCCTCTGATGTAAGACACAGTGTGAGGCTACTGGTTGTGTTTACATCCTCTGATGTAAGACACAGTGTGAGGCTACTGGTTGTGTTTACCTCCTCTGATGTAAGACAGTGTGAGGCTACTGGTTGTGTTTACCTCCTCTGATGTAAGACACAGTGTGAGGCTACTGGTTGTGTTTATCTCCTCTGATGTAAGACACAGTGTGAGGCTACTGGTTGTGTTTACCTCCTCTGATGTAAGACAGTGTGAGGCTACTGGTTGTGTTTACCTCCTCTGATGTAAGACACAGTGTGAGACTACTGGTTGTGTTTACCTCCTCTGAAGTAAGACAGTGTGAGGCTACTGGTTGTGTTTACCTCCTCTGATGTAAGACACAGTGTGAGGCTACTGGTTGTGTTTATCTCCTCTGATGTAAGACACAGTGCGAGGCTACTGGTTGTGTTTACCTCCTCTGATGTAAGACAGTGTGAGGCTACTGGTTGTGTTTACCTCCTCTGATGTAAGACACAGTGTGAGGCTACTGGTTGTGTTTACCTCCTCTGATGTAAGACAGTGCGAGGCTACTGGTTGTGTTTACCTCCTCTGATGTAAGACAGTGCGAGGCTACTGGTTGTGTTTACCTCCTCTGATGTAAGACAGTGCGAGGCTACTGGTTGTGTTTACCTCCTCTGATGTAAGACAGTGTGAGGCTACTGGTTGTGTTTACCTCCTCTGATGTAAGACAGTGTGAGGCTACTGGTTGTGTTTACCTCCTCTGATGTAAGACAGTGCGAGGCTACTGGTTGTGTTTACCTCCTCTGATGTAAGACAGTGTGAGGCTACTGGTTGTGTTTACTTCCTCTGATGTAAGACAGTGTGAGGCTACTGGTTGTGTTTACCTCCTCTGACGTAAGACAGTGTGAGGCTACTGGTTGTGTTTACCTCCTCTGATGTAAGACAGTGCGAGGCTACTGGTTGTGTTTACCTCCTCTGATGTAAGACAGTGTGAGGCTACTGGTTGTGTTTACCTCCTCTGATGTAAGACAGTGTGAGGCTACTGGTTGTGTTTACCTCCTCTGATGTAAGACAGTGCGAGGCTACTGGTTGTGTTTACCTCCTCTGATGTAAGACAGTGCGAGGCTACTGGTTGTGTTTACCTCCTCTGATGTAAGACAGTGTGAGGCTACTGGTTGTGTTTACCTCCTCTGATGTAAGACAGTGCGAGGCTACTGGTTGTGTTTACCTCCTCTGATGTAAGACAGTGTGAGGCTACTGGTTGTGTTTACCTCCTCTGATGTAAGACAGTGTGAGGCTACTGGTTGTGTTTACCTCCTCTGATGTAAGACAGTGTGAGGCTACTGGTTGTGTTTACCTCCTCTGATGTAAGACAGTGCGAGGCTACTGGTTGTGTTTACCTCCTCTGATGTAAGACAGTGTGAGGCTACTGGTTGTGTTTACCTCCTCTGATGTAAGACAGTGCAAGGCTACTGGTTGTGTTTACCTCCTCTGATGTAAGACAGTGTGAGGCTACTGGTTGTGTTTACCTCCTCTGGTGTAAGAGAGTGCGAGGCTACTGGTTGTGTTTACCTCCTCTGATGTAAGACAGTGTGAGGCTACTGGTTGTGTTTACCTCCTCTGATGTAAGACAGTGTGAGGCTACTGGTTGTGTTTACCTCCTCTGATACAAGACAGTGTGAGGCTACTGATTGTGTTTACCTCCTCTGATGTAAGACAGTGCGAGGCTACTGGTTGTGTTTACCTCCTCTGATGTAAGACAGTGCGAGGCTACTGGCTGTGTTTACCTCCTCTGATGTAAGACAGTGTGAGGCTACTGGTTGTGTTTACCTCCTCTGATGTAAGACAGTGCGAGGCTACTGGTTGTGTTTACAGTGTGAGGCTACTGATTGTGTTTACCTCCTCTGATGTAAGACAGTGCGAGGCTACTGGTTGTGTTTACCTCCTCTGATGTAAGACAGTGCGAGGCTACTGGCTGTGTTTACCTCCTCTGATGTAAGACAGTGTGAGGCTACTGGTTGTGTTTACCTCCTCTGATGTAAGACAGTGCGAGGCTACTGGTTGTGTTTACCTCCTCTGATGTAAGACAGTGTGAGGCTACTGGTTGTGTTTACCTCCTCTGATGTAAGACAGTGCGAGGCTACTGGTTGTGTTTACCTCCTCTGATGTAAGACAGTGTGAGGCTACTGGTTGTGTTTACCTCCTCTGATACTGATGTAAGACAGTGTGAGGCTACTGGTTGTGTTTACCTCCTCTGATGTAAGACAGTGCGAGGCTACTGGTTGTGTTTACCTCCTCTGATGTAAGACAGTGCGAGGCTACTGGTTGTGTTTACCTCCTCTGATGTAAGACAGTGTGAGGCTACTGGTTGTGTTTACCTCTTCTGATGTAAGACAGTGCGAGGCTACTGGTTGTGTTTACCTCCTCTGATGTAAGACAGTGTGAGGCTACTGGTTGTGTTTACCTCCTCTGATGTAAGACAGTGTGAGGCTACTGGTTGTGTTTACCTCCTCTGATGTAAGACAGTGTGAGGCTACTGGTTGTGTTTACCTCCTCTGATGTAAGACAGTGCGAGGCTACTGGTTGTGTTTACCTCCTCTGATGTAAGACAGTGCGAGGCTACTGGTTGTGTTTACCTCCTCTGATGTAAGACAGTGTGAAGCTACTGGTTGTGTTTACCTCCTCTGATGTAAGACAGTGTGAGGCTACTGGTTGTGTTTACCTCCTCTGATGTAAGACAGTGCGAGGCTACTGGTTGTGTTTACCTCCTCTGATGTAAGACAGTGTGAGGCTACTGGTTGTGTTTACCTCCTCTGATACAAGACAGTGTGAGGCTACTGGTTGTGTTTACCTCCTCTGATGTAAGACAGTGTGAGGCTACTGGTTGTGTTTACCTCCTCTGATGTAAGACAGTGTGAGGCTACTGGTTGTGTTTACCTCCTCTGATACAAGACAGTGTGAGGCTACTGGTTGTGTTTACCTCCTCTGATGTAAGACAGTGCGAGGCTACTGGTTGTGTTTACCTCCTCTGACGTAAGACAGTGTGAGGCTACTGGTTGTGTTTACCTCCTCTGATGTAAGACAGTGCGAGGCTACTGGTTGTGTTTACCTCTTCTGATGTAAGACAGTGCGAGGCTACTGGTTGTGTTTACCTCCTCTGATGTAAGACAGTGTGAGGCTACTGGTTGTGTTTACCTCCTCTGATGTAAGACAGTGCGAGGCTACTGGTTATGTTTACCTCCTCTGATGTAAGACAGTGCGAGGCTACTGGTTGTGTTTACCTCCTCTGATGTAAGACAGTGTGAAGCTACTGGTTGTGTTTACCTCCTCTGATGTAAGACAGTGTGAGGCTACTGGTTGTGTTTACCTCCTCTGATGTAAGACAGTGCGAGGCTACTGGTTGTGTTTACCTCCTCTGATGCAAGACAGTGTGAGGCTACTGGTTGTGTTTACCTCCTCTGAGTCCTCCTCCTTTTCCTCCCCTTCCCCGGGCTCCTCCCCCTCTGCAGCCTCATGCTCCTGCTTCTCATCCTCACTCATGCTCTCCTTCTCCGTCTTCTCCTCACTGCCGGGTCAAAGATCAACAACCACAACTCATCATCTCGATCATCATGAATATTATTAATTAATGATGTCAAACATGTTGCGTCATTCCCATAAACCTAGCCTCGCTCTCATCAACCCAGCCTCACTTTCATTAACACAGCCTCATTCTCATCAACCCAGCCTCACTTTCACTAACATAGCCTCATTCTCATCAACCCAGCCTCACTTTCACTAACATAGCCTCATTCTCATCAACCAAGCCTCACTTTCATTAACATAGCCTCATTCTCATCAACCCAGCCTCACTTTCACTCACTCACCCAGCCTCACCCTCATTCACCCAACCTCATTTTCACCAACCTAGCCTCACTCTCACTCACCCAGCCTCATTCTCACTCACCCATCCTCACCCTCATTCACCCAGCCTCATACTCACTCACCCAACCTCACTTTCACTAACCCAGCCTCACTCTCACTTATCCAGCCTCACTCTCACTTACCCTCACTCACCCAGCCTCATCCTCACTCACCCAACCTTATTTTCACCAACCCAGCCTCACTCTCACTCACCCAGCCTCACTCTCACTCACCTGTGTCGTTGCTTGGTGGTTTTCTTCTTGAGTACCCTGACTTCGCGTTTGGCGAGTGCAAGGATTTCAGACACGTTTGAGTCGTCGACACTCATGAATGACATCTGATTGTGCGACTCACGCACTGAGGACAGGACCGAGTCACAGCGAGAACTCACGCGACACATCGCCTCCGATTCAACCAACTTTGCCCTTAACAAATACATCACACTGTCAACATTTATGTCTTCTTTTAAATGATGAAGTTTTGCTTTATTTGATCCATAACACATACATAAATTAGTCTCAGTTTAGAGTGTATCATTTACCTCGTTTCATTTATATATAGTCTTTAATTTATAGTTTTAATACAACTAACTTCATTCGTTCTACATTTGATCTTTTTCTACAGTTCTTATGATAATATATTGAACATTTGATCAAACTGAGATTACACAGCGCTTTGAGCATTTTATGGAAAATGTGCTCAATAAGTAATAAATATTATTGTTATTAAATCAAAGACATGTAGTTACATCATTCAAATCCACTGCATGCTAAAACCCACTGCATTTAAATCTCACTAGAGGCAGCACTGGTGTGTGTTTATGAATGCATGAAAATGTTAGCGGAAGCAATGGAGAAAGAATTATGTTTTATTCAATTAAACTATGGATGAACAGGTTGGTAAAATATATGTGATGAATGGAACATTTCTGTAATTATGTTACACAAATAAAATATGTCGCAATGATGGATAGGTCAATTACCTGAGTTCCTCGGTTTCCTTCATGTATCCTTCTATCAAAACCTTCACTTGGTCAGCATTCTCATCAGTACCTGAAACACAACAGGTGATGTCACTAATAATAATTACTATGCCTGCTCACCTGCCCGCCCGCCCGCCCGCCAGCCAGCCCGCCGCATGGTAAACATGTGCTATTTCAGATTTTTGTTACAATGTTTCAATATATTTTTCTTTATAGACTCACATCTCCTCCAGTTTTGCATGGGGCAGAAACTATCTGGGTGTGCTTGTGGCTTGTAGGGATAGTTCTGCAATGTTACTGTTTTCATAATTGTGGTCTTGAGGTGTTAACATTTAAAATGACTAGTTCAAGTTGCAAAGGCAGAATTTAATTTTGTTCTAAGTAATCTGTAACTGCAAGTATGTTGCAATTTTGAATGCCTTTCAGGTTATTGCAATTTGTTGACAGAGGTAATATAGACAGTGCACTGACAAAGTGTGCCCAGTTCCAATGACAAAATACAATCATTCGCCCTTACCCTCCCCACTGGTAATCATAGCCACACTGTGTTCGGTGAGTAATGCAATGTTCTTTGCTGTGATTGTGTCAACTGTTTGCTGTAACGCCTTCACTCGCACGCGCAGGTTCTGGTTCTCTGTTTGTAACATCGTGTTCTCGTGGAACATGTCATTGATACTCTCGACACCGTCCGCGTCCACCATTCGCTTGCCCTACAAGCACAACACAAGAATCACAATAACAACAGTTAAGTAATGGTCAGTTCTTATATAGCGCAGTATCCAGTCCTCAGGACTGCTCAAAGGCCGCTTTACACTTTACTCCCTCGCAGACCTGTTCAATCGAACACTATCTCGACTTCTCTGGGAAGCATTCAGCCATGCTGCAATAAATGCGCAAAGACGGTTCGTACACAAATATCCACCACTGCCTATAGCCAGGTACTCATACAGCTGAGTGAACTGGAGCAATGTAGAGAGAACGAACTTGCGTAAGGTTCGACATGGCAGCACAGGATTCGAACCTGGGATCTCTCGGTCGAGAGTCCAGTGCTTTAGTCACTGAGTCACTGCGCTCCATACAACTAGCTTACACCCACCCATCATGAGGTGGGTATTTGTTATTACCATTACAGTATGTTACACCCACCCATGGAACAACAAGAGAAGGGCATTTGTTATTACCATTACAGTATTTTACACCCACCCATGGAACAACAAGAGAAAGGCATTTATTATTACCATTACAGTATGTTACACCCACCCATGGAACAACAAGAGAAGGGCATTTGTTATTACCATTACAGTATTTTACACCCACCCATGGAACGACAAGAGAAAGGCATTTATTATTACCATTACAGTATGTTACACCCACCCATGGAACAACAAGAGAAAGGCATTTGTTATTATCATTACAGTATTTACACCCACCCATGGGACAACAAAAGAAAGGCATTTATTATTACCATTATAGTATTTTACACCCACCCATGGAACAACAAGAGAAGAGCATTTGTTATTATCATTACAGTATTTTACACACACCCATGGAACAACAAAAGAAAGGCATTTGTTATTACCATTACAGTATTTCACACCCACCCATGGAACAACAAGAGAAGGGCATTTGTTATTACCATTACAGTATTTTACACACACACCCATGGAACAACAAAAGAAAGGCATTTGTTATTACCATTACAGTATTTTACACCCACCCATGGAACAACAAGAGAAGGGCATTTGTTATTACCATTACAGTATTTTATTAACAGTTGCACATAACTACACAGTCCCCTACTGTCATAATTTCTGGTTTCTGTTTTCATAGAGAAAATCTTGTTTCCTGGCATTAATTGAAACCTTTTCTAAAATATAACTATTTGCATACAGGTGTATATATAAAATTCACACAAAATGAGCATTGGACAGTCTCAGATTGTTTACATAGAATATGAAAAAAATTGGAAAAACCTGTCACAGGCCCTTCTAAATGCTGTCGATACATCAAAAGTGTGCCAAAAATACTCCAAAAAGAAGTACACGACTCAGTTTTAGATTGTTTACTTGGAATATGAGGAAAAATAGCAAATAAAACATGTCATAGGCCTTTTAAAAAGCTATAAATGCATCAAAATGCTGCAAAAATACACCAAAAATTAGTACGTCTTACCTAGAATTTTAGCTTTAAAATACTATCAACTCATCATTGGACGAAACACTACTGACCGTCTTATAGAGCACGAGTTCCTGTTGAAGGTCAAGGATCTCAGCCCTCAGTACTGCCATCTGTTTGCTCGTCTTGTCCTGGTTAATGGACACCTTGTTCTTGATATTGCGTGCGCGGTTCGCATATTTGAGAGTGTTGAGCGTCTCCATAAAGTCTCGGTCCGATGGAGACACGCACGCGATCATCACCGTCCGACTGGAAACAACACAACTATGTCACTAGTGTCACTATATTGGGGATAGCAAATGATTTACTACGGGATGAACAGATTCCCAGTCTTTGGCATCAAAGTCAGGAGTAGCTCGATTTAATTCCTTATGGTGTATCCTCGTTGTTAGTCTTTGCCATGAATAAACATCATACGGACATATAACTTTGCACAGTCGAAAACCTTAATATTTCATGTTGGTTCACCCTACCCCCACCCCACCAATCCGTGGTGTGGGATTTTAGTTTTTTTGAGTGATCTTAAATTACTTTCAAAACCAGAGCAAATATCCAGCATCAACAGATCAAAGGAACTGACGGAGATTTCGGATAGAGAAGCAATTTTTTTTAAATATGTCTTCAGTTCAAGGTCATCCTGGGGAATAGGGAAGCTCCCAAGTTGTGTTTCCCCCAATTGGACGTACCTGTTTCCTCCGAGGGAGTCTTGGAGGAGACGGGTGAGCTTTGAATCCCTGTAGGGAACATGACTTCCCTTCTTCATCTTGTCTCCCAGGGCTGAGATCACATTCCCTAGGGCTAACTGTAGGCAGAGGTAGACAGAGAGAAACGTACAACTATGTGTCACATTTCGTGTGTCTAACATTATTATCTTATATTCAGTAAGAACCTTTGACATTTCAAAAATAAGTGTGTTATGTCACACTCACGGGGTCGTAAATTAATCCCTGAAAGTGTGGCACCTGAAATCCAAGCCATCTATAAGGAAAACATTAACAAACACACATACATATTACATACATAGCTCGATTATAGTTAGATGTAAGCGCTATACTTTTATTACCTCCTTCCTCAACTGATTTGGCCCATCCACAAAATATGTACTCTGTTAATAGTCTAACTTTCTGTCTAGGTGATATTTGCTGTCAGTTTAATGAAAGAGGACACACTTCTGACATTAACAGATCATGTAATTAAAACATGCTATAGATAAATTGTAATGCTCAACCAGAACACTAGAACGGTAAAATAGCAAACTGTTTTATAATTTTCGTATTATTTTCTCTTCACCATGAGTTGTTTAAGACAACATTAATAAACAATATTTGGCATTTTATTCGTGTAACATGACCAAATTGTTTACATATAAAATGTTAATATGTAAACAACATTAAACCAAAAATGTCCATAAATAGTGTGTCATCGACTGACCAATCCACAGTTGATAGAGATGCCCTCCTTGGCCCTGTTGCCAGTCGCTCCGGTACGTTTCAGTCGTTCTGAGCCAGCGAGGTCGACAAAATGAAACTTGGCAGTAAGCGTCTCAAAGTCCGTGAACATTTCCGTCGTGTCCCTTTCCTTCCCATCATCTGACATCTGGGAGCAAAAAGGGAATTAGACATCAGTGTGCCCCTAAAACATCTAAGTTTCAATCATAAATAGAATCATGAATGAGAATATATAAAGTGAATAATAATAACACATGCATGGCAACTTAGTTTAGCTGTAATTCTTACAGATTTTTAAAATAATTTTTCAATACTGTATTGTCCTTGAAACACGCGCACATAATTAGACATGCATCAGAAGTGAAACCTCGCATGAAAACAGATTTTCAGTAGTGAACTTGCGCTATAAAAAAGCTAAATACAGTAACGCCGACACTGGCGCCACCTTTTGGGAAATTTTCTTGAAAACAATTAATTGTACATTTAACCGTAAGATGGCACCACATTTCTTGTGTGATCAGCTTTTGTTTTATTCTCAAAGTCGGTCGTGATGTCATAAACTTTCCTTACAATGTAGAAGGGTTGACATAACGTGATATTCACAATCATGTAACCATCTGTAGGCGTTATTGTCACGCTGAAAGGTCAAAACAACGAAGAGTGCTTGGATGTCCGAATTGACGACTCCGAGAATTGCTCCCCTCTGTGCTCGCAGTTGGCGGTGCCTCGCTGCAAAGCATGGGGGTTTTAATTATTTGTACACCGATTTAGCACAGATGGAGGATACCCTGCCAAGTCCACTGATGCTTTTGGCTACTGTCCAACAGTTGTTTGTTTAGCATCGCTCAAATAATCGATCTATTTATGTGATAGTGATAAGACTGCACGTTCTCACCGCTTCCATGATGACTCTCTGTTGCTTGATGACCAATGTAAAGATGGCATGGGATCTGGATGATTCTGCGTTCATGTTCGTACTCGCTGTGGTGCGGGACAGTGCCCCATTCCTCAAACACTGCATAGTCTACAAGCAGCGATCATTTACAATTGCATTTGTATTTCTCCTTATTTCTTGGACTTATTTAAGAGGAGGAATATATCCATGGTGAGTAATATATACTGCCACAACAGACCACTAATTCCGGTCTTGTTTAAACAATTGAACCCTCTAGACACTGTGTCATTTTATGAGACGCGCTCCGAGTCCCCACAGCGCACACACAAGGTCACAAATATAAGGGAGCACCTAGTTTTTTGCATTTATCTTTTTTGTACTTTTTTTCTAACATTGCAAGTTGTGCTTATGTTAGAGATAACTGAATTCCGCACAAGACGGTTCTAAATATACTAATTAACTTTTAAATTAAACATGTAAAGACGAGATATGCGATATGTCTGGGTGTGCTTAGAATGTTAACAGTGCCCATTCGAAAACTTCCAACAGAAAGCCATATGATAAATACTCCTAGCGCACAGCAGATGCATTAAAGGAAATAAAAACAAGGCATTAGCTAAAATCCGTTTTCCATGTGTACAGAAAGTTTAATATTGCATGTTACATTCGAGAACATTAAAAAAATACAGAAAAATACATTTGTAGCATAAATTCGATTTTAAACCCGTGGTATCTTAATGTCACACATGACTCACACTCGCAGCAGGCCGACCCTTTCTATGCATTCAGAGCATGTTTACATGGATAATGTTGGGGTCGAAACGAGCATCAGAATGAGTTGTTATGCAATAATCCGATGTAATACAAACACTAGTCATCATAGAGGAACAAGCAGTTATCTTACGGTTCCACATGAATTAAATTTTATTCAAAACAATGAATGCGAATGAGCTTACAACTTGTAGTACAAGTCGACTAGGTTTCGCCGAGCTTCGGCTCGTTTTCAGAATAATAATATCGAATGCAACCAACGGGAGATAATGTACACCAATATACATACATAGCAAACATATATCGTATCCAGCTACAGAAAGTAACGTGTAAAATCTCATAATATCACTAGAATATCGATGTATGAAGGAGGAGTTGTACAATTTATCATAACAACTGAAATCAGTCAGCGAATTTCTGCCGGCCTTGATAGCTCAGTTGGTAAACGTGTTGGTTCCTTGGCATTTGTTTTACAATCGGGCGACGCCGGTTCAATCCTGACAGCATGCAAACTATTGATTTTCTTTACACTTTTTTTTTTTATGTTTTCACGAAGTAATATAAACCAAATCATTTAGTATACTATGATGCACTGTTTGTAAATATTTTTTTATTTTTGTAGTAATTATTTATTCGCCACAAAAATGAAAATATGGTCATCATATATAACGATGTTTCTAAATTGTATTTATCCAGACAGATCACAATCTTTTTCACATATATAATTACAATATATTACTGTACAATATATTTACAATTAATAAATTATATATCCATTACATATTTGTTTGGATAAATAAAATTTAGAAACATCGTTATATAATGACCATATTTTAATTTTTGTGGCAAATAAATAATTACTACAAAAATAAAAAATTATTTACAAACAGTGCATCATACTATATACTAAATGATTTGGTTTATATTAATTCGTGAAAACATAAACAAAAAAAGTGTAAAGAAAATCAATAGTTTGCATGCTGTCAGGATTGAACCGATTGTAAAATAAACGACAAGTAATCAACGAGTCTACCCACTGAGCTATCGGGACCAGCGGAAACTCTCTCACTGATTTAAGTTGTTATGGTAAATTGTACAACTCCTTCATATATCGATATTCTTAGTGATATTATGAGATTATACACGTTACTTTATGTAGCTGGATACAATATATGTTAGCTATGTATGTTTATTGGTGTAGATTATCTCCCGTTGGTTGCATTCGATATAATTATTCTGAAAACGAGCCTAAGCTCGGCGAAACCTAGTCGACTTGTAGGCCCATTCGCATACGTTGTTTTGAATAAAATTGGATTCATGTGGAACCGTAAGATAAATGTTTGTTCCTCTATGATGACTAGTGTTTGTATTATGTCGGAAAATTGCACAATAACTCATTCTGACGCTCGTTTCGACCCAAAAACTATACTTGTAAACATGCTCTGAATGCATGGAAAGGGTCGGCCTGATGCGAGTTTGAGTCATAAGTGACGTCACATCCCGAAAAGCGCACCAAAAATATGCATATTCGAAAATGTCCGGATGTACAGCATAAAATGTGGAATTTCTAATTCATTGAATTTTTTTGCTTTTTTTTGCTTGGTGGACGTGGAAATAGATAGCAGGATGTAATATAACATGAATTCAAGCAATAGATGTTTTTATTCCCTTTAAAGAATCCAGGGACACAAGTTACATAAGTGTCCAGAAGAAGACGCCACCTCCACGCATAGGCAATGCTAAAGGACGGAACCAGGCAGTTGGGGAAGTGCGCATCTGGACATTTGTAGGCGGTTGGGATCTAAAGGGTTAATACTTTGTCCAATACTACTGACACTTATTGACACTCATTACTTTGAAGTTCGCTCATTCCCATGCTCCTGGCCAAATTGGGACAAAGTATAACTGATTCAGTGACCTTCCTGCTAATGATTACCCAGCAGAACAGACAACCTCCCATTACAAAAACTGAAAAAATTATTAGTCGAGAATTTTCCAGAACTCAACATACAGCATGATGAAGAGGTGAACAGAGTTGTGGGTAGGATGAGGTCATGTGACTGACAAGAACCAATCAGCTCACTCCGATGTACCCACCTCTTGTAGTGACGTCACCTGACGCGTTGTCATGCCAACGGTATAAATGCTGCCATTGGCATCTTCGTGGATCTTTATGTGGGATTTTCCCTTCTGGAAAAAAAAGAATATACAATGAGAAGATGATTAAGTGGAAATGGCCATATCAAACCCTGTGTGATGGAAGAATCATTACCGGTGTCAAATGAAATTTGGACCCAGGCGATATTTTGATACCGTAGGTCCAAATATCATGGCAAAATATGGACCCGCCCTATGATATTTGACCCCACATTAAAAAGGTATTAATCATTATATGTGTTCCACATTATATAAACTATAATGATGTTCTGAGATGACCCCCATTATAACAGTTAACATTATTCATTAATCACTGCCCCTAGTGGATAATGATATTATCTTGTGGTGCCCTCTGGGAAACAACTTCCCTATTTCTATGCACTCTCCCAGTTATATTGTCGATTCCACTCCATTGCAGAGCTCATGATTGCATATATCAGTTATACGCATAACATTTCAAAATCAAACCCCGTTTGCATAAAAGCCATGTTAAAATGATCGCTTTATTGCATATTCTATCATCATCAAATCCCGCATATTTGCATAAATAGCTTTCAAAATCTGAATAATTTTATGCATAAATGTCTTGTAGTCAGCATTAGTCGATGATTTAAACACTGTCAGATGTATTTGATTGACTTCTCACCTTTTATCAAAGACACAGTTTTTGATATTTTTCAAGCACACATCTAAACCTAACTGGTGTGCTACTGTTTTGCGAATTACACATTATTATATTTGTAAGTAGTTAACTTAGTTTGCAATTACCACCAGAAATTAAACTTTCTTTTTGAGTGAGAAATCAGTAATGAAGTTAGGCAATTTAGCTTTAAGAAAGAAATACAACTGGGGTGGAAAATGTGAAAGAAGCCAAATGGGGAGCGAGAGACAAGAAGGGTATGCACTTCACTCTTATGGGCCATGAAGCATGAGGAGGAAAGGGCTTTATTAGGTAAGATTACGGTAATGCAGTTTAAAAAAAAACAATATCAAGTGTTCAGGTGGGACACAGAGGTTGAGTGGGTAGACTGGTTCAAATTCTGTTAGACCACAGTTTCAAAACTTGGGCAATTATGTTCGCCTGACGTTGCCTGTGTCTTTCGCAAGAGACACTGTATAAGTCCCTTCTGTCTGGTGTCTGAGCCAGGAAAAGTAAAATACCCCATGCAGGGGGACATTTGTAACGTGTAGTAGGCTCACTAATTCTATAGAAAAGGACAACTCTTAAAACTAAGCCTGATAATACTACAGCCACATACATATGGCTAACATAGAGTGATAGGCTATCATAAGAAGTTTGTCGTGCAAATAATGAAGCCTGTAAACAGTTTACAGCAGGACTGGGTCTGGGACTGATGTAGACCAATGCACTGTGAGGTAAGTGAATGCAGACACTGCAGAAATGCCTGAATAATTCAGTGCTGTAGTGCAATATTCACATGACCTTTGTGCACTGAACCGGACACGCTATCTGGGGATCTTATGCACCAGAACTCTGAAATGAGCCTGGAACACTGGTGCAAGGCAGTGGGGGACAGTCTCAAAAAAAATAATAAAAAAATAAAATAAATAGTACAAATAAGACATTCTGGTACTGTTGCCTTGATTTGACAATATGAAATCTAAGCAAGAAATTCAGTTGAAAATATATAAAACAACTTGAACATGATCTACAACAAGAAAGTTTAAGAAATAGACTTTCGGTTTTTGCAAAGTCCCTTATGGTTCACCTGTTCTTAGCGGAACGGTCTGACTTCAAAAGTTCAGATTTTGCATTTTTCGGAAACCGCAAGAATAACCAAAAGGAACTCATTGTTTTGTATGAGGTGGAAATAAAGTGTTTATTCTGGACTGTTGCTTGTGGAATTACCCATCAGCCATACACAGTGCCATCAGAATAATCCACTACAGAAAGCAGTGCTGTCACTGTCCAAGTGGGTCAACACAGTAATGGGGCAGCTTCTTCTTTTGCCAGTAAATGCCCACAACCATTACGTTAATTACTCTGGCATTGGAAGTTTAGAGAATGAGATCCCAGCTCAGTGAGACCACGACAGTTTTTCCGTTTCCCTGTGTGGGATCTTTTACTTCCCATGGCGTGGACACCAGACAGAAGGGGCAAACGGCTTATGGCGTCTCTTCTGAAAGACAGATAATGTACGGTGAACAAAACTGCCAAAGTTTCAACATAGCACCCAAACCAGTACCGAACCACTGCCCGGCGGCACGAGGGTTCGACCCCGGTTCCTCCAAATGACTGTCCAGCATTCTGCTCGACCACTGCGCCCTACTGCAGTGGTAACGGAGGTAGCTGCATCCACCAACAACAGGTACCCTCTTTTGAAAGCCCAACAATAATCAATCATCATTTTCCGCACACTGTCTAAGAACTGTACTGTGCCATGATAACTCACACATGCAGTAGTCCGAATCGCGTTGTGTGAATTAACTACAGAAACAAAAATGTTGACTTCAGAAATGTTTTCCCCTGTGAATTAACTACAGAAACAAAAATGCTGACTTCACCAATGTTTTCCCCTACGATAGCTTTGGGTAAAGGGCTCTTTGGAAAATGAACATATAAGATATTCTTTCATTGTTTGCTATGGGTAAAATAGTATGCAAGTTAGTGGCAGGGAAAAGGTGAGTACCGAAAGTACAAATCGCACCTGTGGGGGTCTAGAGTATGTCTTTTTTAATATAATGGTACCGTCAGTTTTGACCATGCAATGTAATTTCAATTCCTGATGTTCTGCACATCCTAGGCTCATCCATAGACAAGGTATAATTTGTAATTCACCTCCATAAACAACCCGTTATTTGCTCAGGTGAGTTTTGAGGACATTGGAACACCCAAAGTAAACCAGCACATTAATTTTACATCATAATTTCATGATATAACAAACATTTCTGGGTTTGAGAAATAGAGAGCAGCAGCAGGGTGGCATTCTCTGCAAACATTTGGCGATAGGGGTGAAAAATATGTCACACACCAGGGGAAAAACCTGAATTTTATCAGAACAGTTACCTTGTCTGATGCATCTCGTGTTGTGTCCAACAAATCTAGGATCTCTTCATAGTAGATCTACAGACACAAGAAAAACAGCTTGGAATTAAATCACTGGAATGAACTGCAATAAAAGTATCTGTGTATTTTCTATGTCAAATGATGGTTAGGAAGTACAGTTGGATTAAAAGTAAGTAATAATTCCTTTAAACCTTTAAATTCACCCAGTTTATGAACATTTTAAATCAGTCAGAGAATTCTACCGTGAAATATCAGTCTGCCAGTAGATTTCGGCACTAAAGCAGTAGACCATGAGATTATCCAAAAATGAAGAAAAACTCAGTTATACCACCAAAGCGATAGACTTGGCACCTCTGTTTATGTGACACAATATATTCCAGAAATGTGAAGTAGAGTGAGAGAAAGATTGGAAGAACTTTACAATTAACGGGCGCTTGTAGTGCCTCAGAGAGAGAGCGACTAGGTTGAACGTAGGACAGCCACTGTAATGGCATTAACGTGTCGATAATTGCTGTCTCCTTGCACTCATCAGCGGTGTGAGGTGCCTGTACAAGGGCCCACTGTCTGGTGCAAGGGCCACGGGCATGTGGAGAAGGAATCAATATTGACACCCACAAGACACAGTTGTTGATCAGGTGCCATCTCAACATTGAGAGACGTTGATGTCATAGAGTGAAGGGAGGGTGGAGGAAGGATGATGGGAAAGGGTGGTGATAGGGAGAGGGAGGGTGGAGGAAGGGTGATGGGAGAGGGCAGAGGAAGGGGAGAGGGAGGGAGGAGGAGAGGGAGGTAGGTAGGTAGGGAGGGAGAAGAATGATGGTGATGAGAGAGGAGAGGCATGGAGACAGAGAGGGAGAGGGAAGGAGGGAGAGAAGGAAGAAGGGAGAGAGAGAAGGAAGAAGAGTGAGAAAGAGAAAGGGAGTGAAACACAGAGAGGCAGAGAGAAAGCCATGTTAAAAAAGAAGCTGCCTTTCCCAATTAATTTATGCTACGCTGATTATTATTCATTTTATTCATATTTTGTTTCCTTACTCACTGATAAAACACAGTACGACACTCTTAGCAATTAACACACCGTCTGACAGTGAAGGAATGAACCATGCTGGGGACAACCGCAAACAATGAACAGCAACATACATAGGAATGAAGACAACATATCCGAACCAAAACAATTCTAAACCCCCAGGATAAATACCTCCACTTATGTACCATTGTCTTAGGAACACTTCCATGCAGTTACTGGCGGAAGTCAATCGGTCAATGCAAGTTATCTTTCAGGTCAATCTACCATGGTCATGTCTAATTAAACAGCAGTTAATTCAGGACTTAATTGCTCCAAGGTCAGCCCTTTGGATGGACACAGGCAGTTTGACACAAACACAGGAGGTAGTCTCCTAAGGAAGCCCCAACAGGCCAGTATGTCTACTGGTCTACTGGTTAGGAATGTATGACCTGAGGTACAGTAAGAAAGTCTCAGGGTAGTACAAACGTATTATGTGACTCTAGCAGTTGTTATCAATTAATGTGTGGTTGCTGCCAGTGGGTCTGTGTGGCTACAAATGTCTGAAATTTGTATGCGTGCGTGCATGCATGCGTGCGTGTGAGTGGGTGAGTGTGTACATGTATGTTCATGTGCATGAATGCATGTTATGGTGTTTATGTGTGTGCGTATGTGTGCACATTATTGTTTGTGTGTGTGTGCATCGGTGTACACACACATTACATGTGCACAAATGTATATGTATGTATGTAGTACTATATTAAAACATTAACAAATTACATTAAATATAGTGTAACCTAACACATAATAGTTTATCTTAAAACACGTCCACAACAAAACATATACAATAATCGATCTTACCATTTTGATGCAGATAGTCTTAACTTTATGGACAACTACGCTAACTGGTAATTAAAGAAGACAAAACAGGACGACAACATATTATTAATAAAATGCTACTAACCTCCATAAACTGTGCAAGAACTTTGAATTCTGGCGGTGGTTCACCCTTCTCGATGGCTGCTTTCCGACGAGCCTCGATTCCGTTAAACAGGTGCTCGACTGCCCTCGGAACAATCCCAATTTCTTCCTCCATGATGCCCAGGCCGAACCCTGTACCCATTGTGTATGTCTTCCCAGATCCGGTCTGCAACCAAAGAATACATGTAGTGGACTGGGTGTAGGCCGCAACATTATTATTTATAGCGGATTGGGTGTAGGCCGCAATATTATCTGCAGTGGATTGGGTGTATCTATTTTAGACAGTGCAAAGGGTGATTTAAAACGATGTTGCCTGTTCTTTAGTTTTAATATAATGTTCTTAATACTTGGATAAATATGTTTAAGGTTTACTACTTGCTAAAGTAAATTACATTCAATAAGCCAGACATATTGTTCATAATTTAAATGTTGCACCCACAAAACAAAATAAACAAATTCAAATAATATACAAAACATCACCACAGCATCATGGTCAAAGATGCTCCAGGTGGTTATTGGTGATGCATTGGGGGGCAGCTGTTGGGGCTGTGATATTTCACTAGAATGTCCCACTTTTAAAGCAATTCCTGGGTAAAACACGGGCGTAATACTGTTGATTGCAGTTGCAAATGGTTAGATTGTATTAACTCTGTAGAACCAAACAACTGCCTTTTGAATGATTTCCAAGTGGAACTGTGACACCCCAGCACCTTGTTATCCCAACAGACCACTCATTCAGTCTGCAATGCCAGTATCCCTGCCACAATTGATCCCAATTGGTGTGGGATCTCAGATACATATCTGACTGACAGCAGAGCCAGGTAACTATGCAACGCTTTTTCAACCAGTCGCGTCACATCAAAAAAAGCTGACACACCACGCATGATTCACAAGCATGATGTGTCAACTGTTTTTACCCACACATTAATGCATGCTCACATCAGCGCAGAACATTCAAAATGGCCACCTAATGCATATCTTTAATAAATAATAATGTCACGGGGCAATTTCAAACACACACGGCGCAGCAAGAATCACTTGACGTTGAAAGAAAGCTACTCGATCTAAGGACTGGAGCAGCACAGCGACGCTAAATGAAGTCAGTGCAGGACATCTGGTACGGGATTACAGGGATGAGGGATTGCCAGGGAAGAAGTCTGGGATGATACACCAGGGTGTGGCACTAGCTGGGCTGATCAACATCCCATCTTTCCCTCACAGTCTCTCCCAATCCACTTCTGACTCGAGGCAAAGGATCTTCAATTTATTTTTTGCACATCTCATTTTAAAGCGATGTTGTGTGTTTTGTTACCCGGCATCGGCCAGGCTGTTATTATTAGCAGGAAGCTCACAGATTGCATTGTCTTGAATGTGAGAACAAAACAGCACAGCATAAATCAAAAGGCTTTTTTTGGCACAGCCAACATCCGCAATATACATGAATGAATAAATAAATATGACTGACTATATTGCCAATAGACTGTGTTTAAGAAAATGAATGTTTTGTTCACAATCTGAACATTTTGCAGCTGAAATATCCAAATTGTGAACAATGGAGATACATTAAAATGTAATTTGGCGGGCTGTATACCTTCAACATATTTGTTTTATTTATGCTAATATTAAGAACATTATATTAAAAAAAGAGGAACTGACAGTGATGGTTTAAATAAATTTTAAAAAAATCAAACCCACTTATTATCTTCTTATGACATACTAGCTCATTTGTGTAACTTTTAAATGTAATTTTGATGAAATCGTCAGACATACAATCAACTTATTTAATATTGGACCCAACATCAGTTGTTCAAGTGACTCTCCTGAATTTAAAGTTTTTCACATGAATGTGTGATATGAGTTCGCACATTTCTGTCTGAATGTTGTCGACTTTCAAAGATGCTCTCGCAAAAACCATATTGATCACCATCCAGTTCAATGGGTCGAAGGTCAAATGTCAGCCGAGCAATTACATTTCACTTCATGTGACAACAAAGTTAATTCTTTAGAACCTTTAAACAAATGCATGCACTTTTTTATTATATTGACCGTGGATATAATTGAAACTATTCCCACGTTTGACATAAAAGAACCAGATTCACATTTAATAATGCGCTAAACCAGTTGAGGGCTCAGGTTTAATAAACTGCATGTTGTTACCCAAATCAAATGATCTCTTTAGGTACTTTGTTGACTAATAAACTAAAACTATGGCTGAAAAATAAACAATGTAGCATGGTAGTGATTATCCTACAATATTAGCATATTACTATAATTTTTATTTTTTATTTTCCATGCTAGAATTTTAAGCCGGATAAACTTGTGATAAATAATTATTTTTTCAAGTACAGAGTGTGAATCAACCAACCATGTCATTAATTTCATATAAGACATCCAATATCCCTGGATGTGTAGTAAGTATAGTCCCCTGGCAAGCTAATCAATACCCAATATTCTGCTACATTTGACACGGAAAAGTATATTATAATTAAGCCAATTTAATCAGTGATGCAACGTTCTATAATCAAGATCCCATAGCTTATATTCCCTGGGTAACAAATCATAATCATCTCGTTTTAAAGCTGCTTCCTCAATAAATCATTATCAGTCCGGTTCTTTGATGTCCAGATATGTCATGTGTAGAGTGTTATCCACACTCGGTTTAAAAACGTGCATACATTTGATTAAATGGTCGAAAAAATTACTTCGGTCATAACGTCTTGTAACTTGCCAAAGGTGTGAACAGTTGACCTTCAACCTACTAAATCTGTCAATCACATGGTTTTTGAGAGAGTAATAAAGGTGACAACATTAAAACAGAAACATGTGCAATCGTATATACTCAAGTGAAGATTTCAATGTTTAGAACCATTTGAATTAATATTGGGTCCATAAGACAATCATTTGTTTAATGATTTCACCAAAACTACATACAAAAATCTTGCACAAATGAACTGGAATGTTATAGTGAATACAGAAGTAGGTTTCACGCAGAATTAATCTGAAATGATTCAAGCGCAAAAACTAAACTGAGGAGGCAGCTCCTCGTTTTACAGAACTTTATATACAATCAATATGTTCAACTGTACATATATAATTTCATTCAAGCCACATATATATAACAATGACGACTTCAAGCACCAGTGCTTACCTGGCCATAGGCAAAGATGGTAGCATTGTATCCTTCAAAAGTCCTGCGAACAAAACAAATGGACCCAGTTTAACATTCACTGCAGATTAGATGCTTCATTTAGCAAATATTGACATTGATAACATTTGTATACAAATGGTTACAAATATATATCACTACCCTATCTCCCTGCTACTGTATTGCTATATCCTGGGAAATCCTGTCACGGTTTTCTAGCTGTAGAAAGGAACTTGTACATAATCCTAGCAACACGCAATTGTCTGTTAAATGTTTTAAATTGTATTTTATGCTTACATTTTACGTAGAATTAAATATGTAGATTAACAAATCATGTGTAATTAGTACTACTCGATTAGCAACAACTTGTATTTATTCATGTTACCTCTACTGCCAACTTTGTAAATATAGCGCAACGGCTAGCCGATAATCCAAACAGCAGTAACTATAACAGGCATAATGCGAAACAGAGTAACTATAATATACATTAGCCGTAACAGAGGTAAGTGCCTACTGTACTTACACAGGTAACTTGTATTATAAGAGACACTTGCATTTGACCAAATAAAAGTGGTCACAATAGGCTGTACCTTTACCAAAAATGACAATTACATCTCAATAGGCACGCTGCAATAGGTAAGACGCTAACTGGAGTGGTGGGAGAAGGCATTAACCACAACAACAGGGCGTAGACATTGCCCTAACAGAATGTCCTTTAGACACTAACAGACACTTCAGCCACTCCATCTAGATGCAACGCTGGATCATGCTGGGAGGTTGATTAAACCTAGTCTCATTACAATCTCAGTTCCATTATAGTCAATGCACTCAGATGCCTTTCTCTTAGTAACTTTCTGAGTTATAATTATCTGTAAGACCAACCTTGCATTTATGCTGTAATAACACATAATTAGAATTCAGTCACACCCATTGTGAACTTAATTACCCATATACACTGTATACATACACATATATAGCTGTATTTGCAGATTTCATATTTGATGCAGTATTTTATCTGGTTACTATCAGCATCAGAGACAGGGCGTCTACACTGACATAGACTGCATTCATAACCCCATCTTGCACACATATCTGTACTTAAAATACCATAAAACGCAAGCTTTAATCGCGACACAAAGTTTAACAAGCACCTATTTTCTGAACCCATGTATGCGGACACCATTATGACAGCCAGCCTTAACAAGTCCAAGCCTCATTATGATAAGCCAATCAAACACCAGCACAAAGAGACCAGTTTTGGTGTGTCTATAATCACTCTGAAAGAACCTTTTCAGTGTCATTCCTGGTGTAGAAATCCTATCAGATCCTGACCTGTTCGCACAAACAACAGTAGCAGTTATCACATGCCGGAGCAGTACCCTGGCCAGTAGGTCAAACTATAATTATAAGTGTGCAGTTGTCCGGAGAAGTACAAAGAACACTGGCAGGTTTATCTACAACGCATGACAGCCAAACTAGCCTGATACACCACAGATGAATGACATGTCAAAAGTTTTGTCAAAATGATTTGTCAAAAGAAGTGTCACCAAAGCAATTCTCTCTCTATCGCTATCCTCCTTCAAGCAGTGAATGCTGCAGTGTCCTTGAGTCGTATGGCAACAGGCCTGAAGCGTGGTTGTTGCTTTTGGGCGGGTTTCAGGCTCACTAAAGACCTCCAATTGAACCCAAACAAACCCCCACAAGACCTCCGATTGAACCCCCCCACAAGACCTCCAGTTGAATCCCCACAAGACCTCCAGTTGAATCCCCCACAAGACCTCCAGTTGAACCCCCCACAAAACATCTGATTGAATCTCCCACTAGACCTCCGACTGAACATCCGTTGAAACCTCTGACCACCTAGACCACTCCCCTTGATGCCTACAACTATACCCCCACAAGACCCCCATATGAACACCCCCTTGACACTTCCAATTGCACCACCCCCTTGACACTTCCAATTGCACCACCCCCTTGACACTTCCAACTGCACCACCCCCTTGACACTTCCAATTGCACCACCCCCTTGACACTTCCAATTGCACCACCCCCTTGACACTTCCAATTGCACCGCCCCCTTGACACTTCCAACTGCACCACCCCTTTGACACTTCCAATTGCACCGCCCCCACACTTCCTTGTCACTTCCTACTGCACCACCCCATTGACACTTCCAATTGCACCATCCCCTTAACACTTCCAATTGCACCACCCCCTTGACACTTCCAACTGCACCACCCCCTTGACACTTCCAATTGCACCACCCCTTTGACACTTCCAATTGCACCGCCCCCTTGACACTTCCTATTGCACCACCCCTTTGTCACTTCCTATTGCACCACCCCCTTGACACTTCCAATTGCACCACCCCCTTGACACTTCCAAATGCACCGCCCCCTTGACACTTCCTATTGCACCACCCCCTTGTCACTTCCTATTGCACCACCCCATTGACACTTTCAATTACACCGCCCCGTTGACACTTCCAACTGCACCACCCCTTTGACACTTCCAATTGCACCGCCCCCTTGACACTTCCTATTGCACCACCCCCTTGTCACTTCCTATTGCACTGCCCCCTTGACACTTCCAATTGCACCACCCCCTTGACACTTCCTATTGCACCACCCCCTTGACACTTCCAATTGCACTGCCCCTTGACACTTCCAACTGCACCACCCCCTTGACACTTCCAACTGCACCGCCCCCTTGACACTTCCAACTGCACCGCCCGCTTGACATTTCCTATTGCACCACCCCATTGACACTTCCAATTGCACCGCCCCCTTGACACTTCCAACTGCACCACCCCTTTGACACTTCCAATTGCACCGCTCCCTTGACACTTCCTATTGCACCACCCCCTTGTCACTTCCTATTGCACCACCCCATTGACACTTCCAATTGCACCATCCCCTTGACACTTCCTATTGCACCACCCCCTTGACACTTCCAACTGCACCACCCCCTTGACACTTCCAACTGCACCACCCCTTGACACTTCCAATTGCACCACCCCCTTGACATTTCCAATTGCACCACCCCTTGACACTTCCTATTGCACCACACCCCTGACACTTCCAACTGCACCACCCCCTTGATGCTCACAAAAACCTCCAAGTCATCTTTTCAAGTACAATTCTTTTCCCTCAATCTGAACTCTTACCTCAGCGTGGGGGGGTTGCATTCACCCCATCACACCCCAGCCTACCGACATGATCAAGATATAGAAGGGACTCTACGGCGTAAATCTATACTAATGAAGGGTGCACGTCCATCAACCATACCACAGAATGAACATTGTGCTGTACATCCAGGCTATGGAGGAAACATGGTCGTGTAAATCCAGGCTATGGAAGAAACATGGTGGCATAAATCCAGGCTATGGAGGAAACATGGTCGTATAAATCCAGGCTATGGAAGAAACATGGTGGTGTAAATCCAGACTATAGAAGAAACATGGTGGTGTAAATCCAGACTATGGAAGAAACATGGTGGTGTAAATCCAGACTATAGAAGAAACATGGTGGTGTAAATCCAGGCTATGGAAGAAACATGGTGGTGTAAATCCAGACTATGGAAGAAACATGGTGGTGTAAATCCAGGCTATGGAAGAAACATGGTGGTGTAAATCCAGGCTAAGGAAGAAACATGGTGGTGTAAATCCAGGCTAAGGAGGAAACGTGGTGGTGTAAATCCAGGCTATGGAGGAAACATGGTCGTGTAAATCCAGGCTATGGAAGAAACATGGTGGCATAAATCCAGGCTATGGAGGAAACATGGTGGTGTAAATCCAGGCTATGGAAGAAACATGGTGGTGTAAATCCAGACTATAGAAGAAACATGGTGGTGTAAATCCAGGCTATGGAAGAAACATGGTGGTGTAAATCCAGACTATGGAAGAAACATGGTGGTGTAAATCCAGGCTATGGAAGAAACATGGTGGTGTAAATCCAGACTGTGGAAGAAACATGGTGGTGTAAATCCAGGCTATGGAAGAAACATGGTGGTGTAAATCCAGGCTATGGAAGAAACATGCTGGTGTAAATCCAGACTATGGAAGAAACATGCTGGTGTAAATCCAGACTATGGAAGAAACATGGTGGTGTAAATCCAGGCTATGGAAGATACATGGTGGTGTAAATCCAGACTATGGAAGAAACATGGTCGTGTAAATCCAGGCTAAGGAAGAAACATGGTGGTATAAATCCAGGCTATGCAGTAAGGACTTTAGTATACATCCGGGCTACAGAATGCTCCTTATGGTGTACATCCAGACCATGGATTTAAACCTTTCAAGTGTTGTATGCTACAGAGGGGATCTATTATATTTACAATCCTTTACATTCACAATAAACAATTAGTGATAAAGAACTGGTAAATAATGGCGTACATATTGCAACAACCCCAGCATCATACATGTCCAGTCCCTGTAAAATTAGCCACAAACGTCTACATTCAGATTCGTTGAACTGCACTGAGCTTCTGACGTCACATCCAAGGAACACAACACAGCTTGAGGCTCATTAAAGAGAAGACACAAACAGAGAAGCTAAGCTCCTGGGTTGAATCTATGGGCATCAAAGGACAGGAGCTGATACTGTGGCCCAGCCTGTGTGCAGGTTAAGGCTGCATACAACTGTAACTGGAAGTGTAGACAAGAAGCTGATACTAATTACACAACTACTTGATGCTACACGGGTTCTCACACCAAACTCTGCCCTAGTCAAGGGTGTGTGTTGGACACACCTTTGGCTCCTTCAAGTGTTGGCCAAACACACCCTTAGCAATGATGAGATGCTCTATTTAGACAACATGAAGAGGCTTTCAATACACACAACATAAATTATACATGATATTCTAGATGGACCAATGTGACAGTCTATCTTGCTGTCTTGGTATCGCCCCACAGAGAGAAGATAGCCCGGGGTTGGTATCTGCCCTGCACCCTTGATATCTTCCCCCTCTATTACCATGCCTGGTCTATTGAAGGATTAGGCAGTGTGGTACATGTTTGGTAGTTTGTGAATAGAGCTGTTTCGCTTTTGATACGACTGACAATGGTTAATTCATTCACGAGTCTAACTGTATAGTTATTTACTTTGATTAAAATATTTATTACATGCCATATAAAAAAGTTTAAACTGCATTTAGGTATGTATTTGTGTGTATGTGTGTGCAGTGCCCTATGACTTCTATGATAAGTATTTTAATACCAAGAATTAAACTTACACTGGAGCCATAGTTGAAACTTACACTGGAGCCGTAGTTGAAACTTACACTGGAGCTGTAGTTGAAACTTACACTGGAGCTGTAGTTGAAATTTACACTGGAGCTGTAGTTGAAACTTGCAACGTTGAACAATATCTTCCATAAAGAATAAACTAGTTGTCAGTGCAAGAAAGCAACAAATGAAAAAGACCAACGTGTAGGAGTCGTCTTCAAGTTCAACTGTCTTGCTTGTTCTGATCTCGTTCAGTCTGTCAATCTTCCTACCACCTCAGCTGTATACAACTTCCCCAATTACACATCTTCCTCTCATATCTGTACGCACCCTGGCACCACCACCAGGTACCTCCTGGCACAGGATATCATAATAATCTTTATCACACCTGCTTCTGCGAGGAAATAGAGCTATACTTAGAATACATTGATACACACTTCACGCCAGCTTGTTGCTATCTAGATCAAATGTAAGTTCAGATGTAATGTTGATTTTGTACCTCCCCTCCCTCCCCTCCCTCCCTCCCTCCCCTCCCTCCCTCCCTCCCTCCTCTCCCTGCACCCTTGATATCTTCCCCCTCTATTACCATGCCTGGTCTATTGAAGGATTAGGCAGTGTGGTACATGTTTGGTAGTTTGTGAATAGAGCTGTTTCGCTTTTGATACGACTGACAATGGTTAATTCATTCACGAGTCTAACTGTATAGTTATTTACTTTGATTAAAATATTTATTACATGCCATATAAAAAAGTTTAAACTGCATTTAGGTATGTATTTGTGTGTATATGTGTGCAGTGCCCTATGACTTCTATGATAAGTATTTTAATACCAAGAATTAAACTTACACTGGAGCCATAGTTGAAACTTACACTGGAGCCGTAGTTGAAACTTACACTGGAGCCGTAGTTGAAACTTACACTGGAGCTGTAGTTGAAACTTACACTGGAGCTGTAGTTGAAACTTGCAACGTTGAACAATATCTTCCATAAAGAATAAACTAGTTGTCAGTGCAAGAAAGCAACAAATGAAAAAGACCAACGTGTAGGAGTCGTCTTCAAGTTCAACTGTCTTGCTTGTTCTGATCTCGTTCAGTCTGTCAATCTTCCTACCACCTCAGCTGTATACAACTTCCCCAATTACACATCTTCCTCTCATATCTGTACGCACCCTGGCACCATCACCAGGTACCTCCTGGCACAGGATATCATAATAATCTTTATCACACCTGCTTCTGCGAGGAAATAGAGCTATACTTAGAATACATTGATACACACTTCACGCCAGCTTGTTGCTATCTAGATCAAATGTAAGTTCAGATGTAATGTTGATTTTGTACTGGATCATAACAAATATTTTGAACATGTTTTTTCCTGGAGTGGATTTTAACCAAATTGGTGAAATATCGAGGACCAATGCCCCTGCCAAGAATTACTCCCTCTCCCTCTCCCTCTCCCTCTCCCTCTCCCTCTCCCTCTCCCTCTCCCTCTCCCTCTCCCTCTCCCTCTCCCGCTCTCTCTCATGTCCAACATGTATGATAAAAAATAAAGCAATGTAAATAGCACTGTGCAACCATAACCTAAAAAATTTCCATTTTATACTAATTATGTTGAATTATATACACATCAGCATTCAAACATACAATCCTAGATGTGACGAGAGTTCAGCAATTACTTCATTTGTTAATGTGCAATATAGGAGGAAGTGTACAATCAACAAACTCACCCTTCAATGAGCGCACCAGCACAGCTCTCATATATCTGTTGTTGATTATTGTCCATGTCGTAGACATAGTCGAACGTGAAGGCCTTGTCTTTGCCTAGGAACACCTGTGGCACCCCTGGTGTCACCGATGTGCAAACCTGACACATGTCAATGCGTTCTTTAGGCAGTTGTGGGCGAATTCTAAAAACAGAAAAAACTACTGACTGCGTCGTCATGCATAAAACATAGCATGCATACGTTGAATAATAACACACATGTGTATTTATAATGCAAGTGCATGGAACTTGATATGTTTGCGTGGCAATTTTCACGAGTTGCATATGAGAACACGTATGCATCTAGGAGAATGGTGAGGTTGGTAAAATTATAGTAAGCTATGAATTAATTAATAATTTATTACAAGTTGGATATTCAACGTCACCCTATTCAGGGCAACATGTATATTCAACTGGGCAAAATCATGAGTGCAACTATAGTTATAATTTATATATCTTCAGATGATAAAAGTACACCAATTCCTCCAACTTTGAAGTACTAATTTGTAACTTTGAAGAACTGGCTCACAGGTATAAAAATGACCTTTGACACTAAATGCAAAGTATGCAATTTATTACCAGTTATAAATTACAACTGGTAATAGTATCAGTTTATTTCTTGCTGTCTGACTTACTAGATTTGTTCACCAACGTCATCTTTAAATACATATTATATCAACAAGTCGTGGGAAAGAACTGAAACATTATGATATGTGCAGCCAATTGGAAAATGGCTGAAAGACGAATTATAGGTTGGTAGACATAGCATTAATGACACTAAATACCCAGCCAGTCTGAATCTGCATTGGAGCCGATTATATTAAGGCCTACATTCCAATACAACTCTGAACATCATTAAGCAAATTATCAGAAATATTTACGAGAAAGTCCAGCCACAATCATGAATATACTGGCTCTCGAATGTAGCCCTAAATATCGCTGCGACTGGATAAATGCCATAACCATTCACCCGGGCTCCATGTTACTGAATGAATCAGTAAGTCTACATCGGTACATCGGAATACTGCGTTGACTATGTGTGCGTCTGTTTGCTACTATGTCAATATGCAGGTTGCCTATTCACAATGTACACACTTGTTAACCCAACCGCTGTCACAGATTTCGGTGCGCTGACAAGCCAATGATGCAGCTGATACATTGCCGTAGAAAGACGTCAGAAGATGTTTTCATGCACACAAAACCCTTCCAGGTGGCGACGTATGATTGATGAGCACCTGTATTGTAGACAGGACAGCACCTACAGTGACGTAGCTCAGTGTGGCTGATCGGGGACACAGGTAGATCCACCCATGTCGTTTCTCTCTCCAAGCACCATTGCCGTTTTTGCCATTATAGAGCTCTGGGGACCATCTCACTACGGCAATGAGCTTGTTAGGAAACCCACCATTAAGCAGAATCCAATGTAAATTTAAGAAACTGTCAAAATGAAAAAGCTGTCGCCATCATATAACAAAGTAGAATATTTCCGTGACACATCAGTAACAGTGTCCCAGCGGCGTGTCCTCGTTTTGACAGTTTTTAGTATACATACAAAGGTTACACAAACGAGTTAGCCTTTCTAGCGGACCATATACCATGTTTTTTCGCAAAACGAATTCTAAATGAGACGTGTAAATCAAATGAAATGTGTGGATGTACTAAATTTTAAGCGACAATGTTACCGATAAAGAACATTTTTCTGTCAAATCTCATTTGAAGCACACATATATATGGTAATAAACTACTTGCATATATTCAATTGTCAGATCTTTTCCACCCTAAATTCTTGGTGATCCCTCATTCTGACAATTTTTGTGTCTCCATTCACACTTTTACGTATACAAATTCTGGTTCATTGTGCATCAGAGCTCTCGGTACTAAGGATTTAGAAGTGGATTAAGTTTATTTTTACCATTATCTGGGACTGGTTGAAACCATCCTGACTGAAACTTGATGCATAGTCAAAACTATTGCATCGTACATTACACCTCATACCTACAATCATCCTACATACACTATCAAGTATCAACGGTTAATATTAGCAATGCTGTAGATTAGTAGTCATGATTAAGACGTACGCTCGAGGTGAAATCAATACCACAACATTGATTGATCTATGGATTTTCACTACAGATGTTACTGGAATGAAAGCTGCTGGTTCCACACATCCATGCATGAACGCATGCATGAATGCACGCATGAACGCACGCACAAATGCATGCACTCAAGCATGCATGCAACCTGACCCAGCGAGTGCAGTGAACTTGCACGAACAGTGAACAGTCCCGCCCTCTTTCAAGTCCCCGTCACACAGAAAGGAATAATATATGATACAGACTGCCTTACAAGCGTCACACTGACAATGGACATCATTTGTCAGACCACACATCTGCATTCATTCACCCAACATCTCCTTCTTAGAACTAGGAACCCCGAACATGACAATTATTCTGTAGAATTCAACATCATCATATGTTCAAGTCCTTAGATGTGACTGACACCAACTTCACTGGCATAGCTATTGTCCAGTACAACCTCAATGACCACCACAGTCCACCCTTCCTGCCCCCTTCGGGAGGTTTGGTTGTATTCAGTAGCCTACAGAATATAGCAGTCACGCTTGAGCGACCACAAAGAACTGGTGGAGTTACTAGAGTAGGATAGTAGAGAGACTCGGAGGTAGAGATCATATTTGGGGACAGCACAGACGGAGCATTGTCTGTGGGGACATGTCTCTGTATCTGTGGTGTCATCTACAGTTGATGCAGGAGTAAGACATGAGAAGGAACAACTGCTTCCTGTTGTTTCTTCAACCAACGTTTGTGTTCTTACCTTAAAGCTATGACATTCGTTCCATAGTTATCAACATTCATATAATTATATTTGTTCTTAATATAGAATAAATATGTCGAAAACTGTATAATGTCCATCAAACTCCACTTCATAAACCTGAGACAGTGTTCACAATTTGCATGTTCCACCCGTGAAATGTTCAAATTGTATCTTTAAATAGAATTCGTTGTTAAATTTCAGAGCTTTCAAAATGCAAAAACCCGCCACAGTATCACTGCGGACAGCGTTTCCGTGACACACTGGTGAAAATGTCCTGGGGGTGCCACCTGGTGCTGACAGTTTTCACTATACAAGATATTGTTTAGGAGCGGAACTGATTTTTACAGAGAAAAACCAGGCTTAAAGTTGATAAGAATGTTACAAAAACTGGTGTTATTCATTCTTGTTTCCAAACCATCCCAATGTGTTGTGATTCCTTCCAACTGGGAGAGGATGGGATTTCGAGGGATCCAACCGTACTTTTGATAGCTAGCAATTACAATGTAAACATGTGACGTTTGCTGTAAAGATTACTAATCATAGGTCTTATCCAGAAAGCAATGAACGTCATAAAACTACTAACTAGTGGCTCAGATAGGAAGTTAGATTTGAGAAACGTTCAATGGTGTATGTAAGTACTAAAGAAACACACATTTAATAAGGTAATGTACATAATATAATAAGTGTACATGTAATTGTATGTCAAGTTCAAATCCAAATTGCACTATTATTAAAAACAAAAAAACACTTTCCGTAGACCTTGGAATGCAAATTTCTTATTTTTACATTAACAGTGTAATCCAATAATACATCCTCATAAAACAGTGGAATATTGAAATAATTGTGGTCAAAAACTAGGTCAAAACCTATAAACAGGTCTATAATTGAGATATCTTGATACACAGGGATTCACCATTAATAATTAATGTTTCCCATATTACGGTGCACTGCTGACTATTACTATGTGATTGTGTGTGTATTGATTTCTATTGACCTGAGCCAACACGTACAGCGTGTGTGCTTTGTAAACACTGAAGGTATACTAATGGTATTTGTGGCCATACCAGTGAGGTCACACACATAAAATCGATGTATACTCATACTGCAGCCTGGATAAAACGTAAAGCCACAAAAGCAGAACCACAGACTGCTTGTTTAACGCGAATACAAAATTGTTCATCAATGTTCACAAATCCTAATTGTTGCAAATAAAAATAAGGTGGTTAGAAAAAGCATATGTTGTGACGCATGTATTGAAGTGTTGATTCAGGGTCCTAAAAATAGATAGATCTAAGGCCCTAGAACTAGAGCCCTAGATCTAAGGCCACAGAATAAAGCCTGTAGATCTAGTGACTGTCAATAGTACCCCAAAATTGTTTCAATACAACACCCAAAATATATAGTTTCGGGCCAACATCCCAGTAATGTATATTCCATACTAAAATCAATCATTGCACATGCTTGTTACAGACTGCAAGAGGGGTCCTCAGAACCTCTGTTATACTATTTGTAATTTTCCAAACTTCATACTAAAGTAGCACTGCACAGTTGCAATTCAATCTACTGACTTGCATGTTTGATTTCTATGTATGTGAATGGCAAGGCAACAGGGTGGGTCTCCACTGACACTTTCCTGTCAGACAGGGACATTGAATGCATAAATCACCAACCCACCTCCCCCTCCCCCCTCCGAGTGTCTGGTGGGTCATTGTATTGAAATAAACTCCATAACAACAGGGTAGCCTCTATATTGGACATAGTGTTGACCAAAATGTAGAACCAAATCGATTTTTTTCTAACTATTTTATTTGTTTACAGGATTATGATGTGTTTCTCAGTGTTTCATAGAACTCAAACTTCCAATCTGCTGCTAATATTTAGTACACTATTTTCTCCTACCAATTTCCCTGGCCTAAAACTACCGTTATTAAATCAATTATCAAGTCACTATTTTTATGTTTCGATTGGTTTAATTTGAATCACGTGGAATTTTGTATTGTTTCGCAGAATGAAAAAAAACATGAATTTTTACCACATCTCTATAATGATTCTCGCTACACGTGACCCTATTATGGTGTGTGTCAGATGTGAACAAATGCTTCTGAGAAATAAGTAATGTCCCGACAGTGACAGCGGGAACCACTCACAGTGGCAGTTTCTTCCCTGTCATATATATTGTGACATGCCAAAGTAAAGTGGGTATTAATACTATTATGTTGAAAATTGCTTTCTGGATTCAACAGCTTTAAAATTATACCATACTTGTTAAAATATCTTCAGTAGTTTTTATATTGCTAAAATTAATAGAACATTTAAAAAGCAACATTTTGAGTAAATAGGTAATTTTGACTCATACACTGTATTATCTATTGTTGTTTAATCTAGATGGGTTCGTAAATGCCTGTATTTTATGAGTTTTGGATAATTTGTCGAGGAAAATAAACTGGACATTTAAAGATGAGATCATTTAAGTATGCAGTCTGCCAACAAAAATGATGGGACATGACCTAGACAGATATTTTTAGCTCGTGTGCAGAATAGGCCTGTGCAATTTATATTTTATTTTAATGGAGGGTCACACACACACATGCACGCGCACACACGCGCACACACATGTGCACAAACACACATAATTTATAGTGTTGATGTCATATATTGTATTTTGTTACGTTGCATCAAATAAAACATATTACTTTTTTATTTTGTTAATCATTGCATTTATTTTTACGCATATTTAATCAATTCAAAATCTTTTATTCAAAATCAAAACAAAACATCATGTATCCATACTTTTGCAGAACACCTACACACACTGACAAAGTTTAGATAGTGTTCTCAACGGACACACAACTACAAGATGCATAGCCCAGTAAACATCATCTACTACTGTACCCTGTGGGCACCGAGTGTGCAATTTGTATGGATATGAGCAGACGTAAGACTGTGTCATCATAAATATTTGTGACAATGACACAATAAGGCCCTGGTATATGTCACCTTCAGTCAGGTAAGTGACATTTGGTCATCAGGTAGGCGTATGATGTCAGTGACAGTGTGTTTATGTCATAATATACAAACACTTAGAGACCATTGGCATCAATGTTTAAGCAGTCATGTCAAATGTCATGCATCTGGTGTGACTCTCACACAAAAGAGGGTCATTTCACGCTATCACGCCCTGATACGTAAACGTTACACAACTGTCACAGAATGCACTATTTGGCTTTAACTCCGAAAATAATTCCCTCTAAATTTAGCACCGCATTGATGGTGCCAGGTTTGATGTTATTAAAGTTTAAACATAAAACATTTCATTTTCGAGGCCTTAAAATTCAAATGCAAGATCCCATTTAAGATCTTCTAAATTTAAGACTCTGCACACACAAAAAAGTAAAAGAAATCAGGTTTTAAATTTATTTTAGCATGTTCTATGACATAATTAAGTCATTTATGTTTTTTTCTTACTTTGCCTTATTGTTACAGATATGTGGTATGCATGAAAGGAATGTGTGCTAGCACTGAGTTCAGTACTCAAAGTTGCATTCTCAGATCACCCATCTTTTAAATTTATACAAGTTTCTGGACAATAAACCAACATGACTTATATATATATACCACTTTTCTTAAATCCATATAAACTTTTTTACACATACACACACACACACACACACACACACACACACACACACACACACACACACACACACAAGCAGAAGAAAATAAAAAATGATACGTGCATGCCATACGTTTATTATTCTGGTAATTTTGCAAAAGCATAATTTATCAAATAACATCAAATGCCAAAATGATACATATAATTTGCAACAAGTATACTGAAATAAGTAGATATTGTTATGAAGTAAGTATACTTTCTTAAAAATGTTTTTAAATGGTAGTTTATCCCAGAATGCAACTTTAAATACATTGTCTCTACAAACTTTATGGTAATGCTCTCCTGAACTCTCTTTTCCCAACATCTTCTTCTAGTCCATCTATCCTCATCTGGGGCCGGTTTCATGAAGCGTTCTTAAATTTACGCAAGCATTTAGCGTAACGTGTTTGCTTATATTAAAAAAATCACGTCATTTACTAAGACAATCATCTTAGCGTTAAGAATGATCTAAGCTATTTCATGAAACCGGCCCCTGGTTTCTTTCATTTTCTAATGGTCTATATGAATGGTCCAAGCATGCTGTTGAAACAATCCCTGACCTGATTGTCTTTTGCTGAATCATGAATGGCCACCATTTTCTTTGACTAGTTTGTTAATCTTTAAGATAACATCACCAATAAGAAAAACTAGTGTTAAACCTGTCTACAATCAAGCTCAGTAGCAATGGTTAGACAGTCTTAAATCAGTTTACGATTGTTGAGTTGTAAACTGTTGAATAAGTACACTGCGGGAACTAGAGGATTTATGATAGGACAACTTGTTTCTTATAAGGGAATGGTATTGTGGAGATTAATTCAATGAGCCATTAGCACTGTTGCTTTGTGCTAAAATGTTATAAATTACTAAAGTATACAGTCGGGAAATATGGTCAGAGTATTACAAGACTGTAAGATACAGATACTTTATTGTCATCTTTGACATAAAATACACGTCATTTACGAATGAAAGTCTCGGAAACGATTTGTCTTCGCATGGATATTTCTGAATCGCCTGCCTGTCAGTGCCTGAAGTTTTTTTAATAGAGGCAGGGTGTGTTGGATCCGTGATAATTTTGTCAGCTCTCTTCCTGGGTCTTTCACTGTGTATAGCTGACAGAGGGGTAAGTTCACTGCCGACGATCTTCAATGCTGTTTTTACCACTCTCTCTAGCGTGATCTTTTGATGCTGGTTGATATTTCCGAACCACACACAGGCGAATGTAAGTACACTCTCAATAGCCGAGTGATAGAACTGAAGACAAATCTCTCTCCTCAACCCGAACTTCTTCAGCATTTTGAAAAAGTTCCATAAATTTTTATAATAATTCTATTTAATGGCAGATTTTTTTCCTTATGAGCTCATTCCCTCAGTGATACGGTCCCCTGGTACTCACAACCACACATACATCAATGGGTTGATGGGCAAGAATGTGATGCCAAGATTCTGATGACCTTCATTTTTGATGAATCTTGCCTTTCTATGTTAACACGTCTAGAAATTAAGTGGATGCAGCTAATGAACGGCAGTAAGATTTTCAGTAAAACATGATGATATTTTAATTGTATGACGTGATTATAGATGATTATAATACATCTCGTTAATAAGCTAACAAAAATGCAAACAATACAAACTATTATAAGATTATATATATTAATATGTTACAGCGCTAATCTTCTGCATTATAGACATGTGTAGTGCTGAATGCTACTTGTGATATATACCTGTGTATCTTGTATCTATCAGACCTGGGGCCGAGTACATTTTTATGAGTACAAGTACGAGTACTTTGACGATGGATGAGTATGAGTATGAGTACATTGCTAAAAGCTGAGTACGAGTACAAGTACGAGTACATTCTCACGAGTACGAATAAAAGTATGAGTACATTAAAAAATATATAAATATTAAATAATAACATATTTTAAAATTATTACTTAATCTAATTTATATAACTCAGCACAAGTGAATCTGTAATGGCAGTTGATAATTTTTTATGAGGAAAACTAACAAAACCTCTATTTCATCAACAATGAAATTCACTTCATTGGCATTCATTTCAGTGGCATCCTATGATCTTATCATCTATTTGTCATTGCACCGAATGAACATGAGTTGTTCACAGGTTGAGTCTTTCAGGCTGCACTATTCAGGGCAGAATACTTTCTTGGCTATGCAAAATACCTTTTCAACTGGGGCTGATGAGGTTGGAATGCTGAGGGACCAACTGAGCCAGAGTTGAAAAACTCAGAACTGCAGTGGGTCACTGTGACAATCTGTACATGGCTGACTGAGGTATTCGTTCACCTCACGTTCATCTGCTGATGTTATAAGTTTGCAATTTATATTTTCTGATCGTAGACTACTAGTTGTTGAGAGGGTTAGCACATGTCCACATAACAGGCTCAGCATCCCCTTTGGACTTTTTAGCCAGGCTGCTGGCATGGGATTATACTTGTGTAGGAGACAGTCTGACTTGAGCCACCTTACTTCTACAGAGGAAGACTGGCAGTTCTTGTTCTTAGCAGTTAGCACTGTCAACCAGTGCCAAGTGGCATGGTATCCATACTACATCAAAGGCATTTCCTGCCTAACTGGTGGGTTAAATGCTAATTGACTCTTTATGGCTTAATTAAACAAACAGGTTTATGGCCTGAACTGCAAGCCTACAATTAGTATGTTTGCTTAACAGGGTGTTTCTGACTGGGAAAAGATGCTGCCTGTTGCCATGTTTGGGTATCATAGTCATTGTTTTCAGAGAATGAGGATGTACTGGGATGTGTAGGGATGATATACTATCAGAAATAACAAAGTATTAAAAAAATTTCGAACATTTAAATATTTCAGGAAAGTTTCATTTTATAACCAAATATATTTATTTTCCCCAGTACATATTGAGAAAGTACTCAGATGTACTCGTAAAATCTGAGTACAATGAGTATGAGTACGAGTCCATGACCCATAAGTTTCATGAGCACGAGTACTTCAAAAATGTACTTGAGTACACGAGTACATGAGTACCGAGTACTTCGGCCCCAGGTCTGGTATCTATATCATGGAAGTACAGCCAAACCTCACTTTCCGGTCACCTCATTAGTCATTAACACAGCCACCTTGAAAATAAGGTCACCCCAGGACATCCTGAATTATTTCTGTAGTAAATTATAGGAAATTAGTTCCACTGATACAGTCATCTCTCCATTCAGGTCACTTCAGCCAAGTCCCGAGGGTGACCTTATTAGGGAGGTTCTGCTATCTATGCCTTAGGAGAGTGCTGTTCTCCTCATCATGTCTTCAGGGGTGAGGCAGGCTTGGATATGTGGACATTTTAGTTTCTTCCCCTCCAGGTGTAGTAGGGACCACAAAATGGTGATGATGTAATTAATTTTGCAGAGGCAATCAATACAAGGATGACACATGATGTAATTAATTTTGCAGAGGCAATCAATACAAGGGTGACACATGATGTAATAGGAACCAGTCACCATGACTCTTAAAGGGGTGGGGGGAGGTGTGGGGGGTGGACCATCCACCCTCACCAGATGTTGCACACATCTGCCACAGTCCACACCACAAAGCAGGTTGTCTGTGCATCCATTTGTCAAACCCTGGCTAAAAATTATAGATAATCATTTTAGTGCCTTCCAAAGTACATTAGGCATCAGTGGAGGCGGGCTGTCACTGGTTGCTAATGGCAACCACGAACCACACTCATTAATACCAAATCAGAATTATTAAAAGTAGTTTCATATTCAAGTTTCAACATGTTTAACAATTCTCATTTTCTCCATTTCAATACCGATTTCAAGTTTTTCAACTGAGGCAAATCCAAAATACGGATGCAAAATATTGCAAGTCTCAATTATAATATAATGTAGATTCACAGAGCAGCGAATACACAGGAAATGGAGATGCAAACCACAATTTATAGGTGGCACCACTGCAAGGCCTTGAGGAAGTTTATTCATAATGGTGTTTTTAATGTTAGCCATTATGTCTAAACATATTATAAATGTAAAGTAACAAAATCTATTTATACTTTTATGAACACTGTTATTTTGAGGCACAAGTATCCCTGTAGGTTTGTTTTGCCAACTATTATTACAATCGATAGGTCAGTGTACTTTCAATAATAAATGTTGATAGTTAAATTTATTCTTGGTAGTAGACTACCTGGTACCCTAAGATCATATCAACCATTGCGATACATCAATAGTGCGACACCCAGTCCCCCCCCCCGTAACAACCACAAATCCACTACATTGTTATTTATTCAGTGTATAACAACATCACAATAAGACATGGCTTTGACTTTTGTTTGAAGACACACCACAACAAAGTGAAGTGCCAGAATCCACATTTGTTGACACAACACAAGAGGCATGACTACCGGTTAGGTGAGTTTACGCCCACTCTAGTACCACCCAAGTGTTGTCTTCCTATTAATTAAACACTCTCAAGGGTGCCTCTAACGAATGCCCAATCCAAATTTATCGCTCATCTGCACATTCTCACAGATAATCAATTTATTATTAAACGCGACATTTTGGAATTATCACCTGCATGTGCAATTAATTAATTCAAGGAGTTATAAATATTAAAATCCACAGATGTCTTTGATGTTGAGGCGTGGGTTGGTGAAAGCAAATAAAATGAAGTGGTCTCATCTGGTACAGCATGGTCACAATCGCTGTCATGATTGTAATCGTGTTCACCTGACGTGACCTACATTCCCGTGTGGTTATCACTGGAAGTGTAATGCCCTGAAGGCATTGAGAATTTACACCGCAAGGTACAGTTGTAACTGGCAGAACATTGAATGTCTACCTTCTTCAGAATGTTATATGATATCACATCAAGATTACTGTAATCCATTAAAGAGGTCAGGTCTCAGCACTGGTTGTTACTGCATCAGGCATTGGCATTGATGATGAATATTCATGAGAGAGCAACCACTGGAGTATCACATTGGCATTGATGATGAATATTCATGAGAGAGCAACCACTGGAGTATCAGCTGCATATCAATTATTTAATATATATATATATACAGTTTTATAAACTTGTAATTACAGTCATGTTGCCCGATTAAACTACATTGGTGTAATGGTTTCTGGTAAAATATGAATACCACAAAGCCTTATTTATCTAGCGTAGTACCTTTCAAAGTGTCTACACTGTACCTAGCTCAAGGATAACATTATTATCTTTCATATAAATTAAAATGTCATGTTACAGTATACATCCATAATGTGTTAACTAGATCTAGCATTAATATCAATAAGCTACCAAAGGGAATCTAAAAACCAGTAGAAACAGACAGACAATGACAGAGGTGGAAAACATGGGCTGTTGTTTAAAGCTAAATGGATGGACAGACAAAATGGTCTGGGTAGCTAGCAGGTATTAGGCAGAACTGCCAAATTAAATTTTTCACTGAACAATTTGAATCCAAATATTGTTCACTGGCGGTGGCTGCCATTGTCGACCTTGCCAGCACTACCAGTGGGGCACTGCACCAGTTAATGAAAACAGCAATGACGCAATCTTTTATAAGCATTGTCTGGTCTGTCCCAGACTTAATGGCGATCAATAAACACACAGAATGCCATCTTGCAAGCAGAGCCAGATGTCCATAGCGACAATCGATGAGTCATACTATTAAACAGACAGGGCATTGAAATTGCATGGAAAAACTACGCTAATTACACATGTAGTGAGTAATGTTTTGTGGTGAACGCAGGTGTCTTCATCGCACCTGACACGGCGAATGACGATGACAAGATAAACTCATTCTGGTGTTTCCTAGGAATTAATTACAATTATGATGTTTTCTATAATATTATTGTGTATCTGTGAAACATACCTGCCCGTAATGGAGTTGATTTGGAAAATATTCTGAGTTGTTATGGGAAAAACTCCTGTGGAATAGAGTGCGGATGTAAATAGTGTAGAGGATGAAAATAAGTTAAATACAACTTGCACAAGACTAGGATGTTCAATTACAAGTCACAAGCTCAACTTGTAAGTTCTAGATTATCAATTTGGCAGGTTGGCGTATTGGCTTGATCATGATGTGGAACTTTTTGTGTTCAACCAGTGCCTCAAATCATAAATGTTTACATACATGATGTTGTACCAAAAAGATCTGACATCAATTTTCCATGTACCATGACATTTTAACACCATAAAAAAGTTTGAGGTAGTTTTCTCATTAAAAAAATAATAAGACTTCAGGATTAGAATCACCAATGATGCCAGAATTATTATAAAAGGTCTTTAAGTTTAATGTGTAGCAAGATAATAAGTTCATTGAAACCTAATTATTAACTTCGGGACTGGGAAAAGGTGACCTTAATGACAAGGTGACTGTATTACTGAGTCATTTCCTATACTTTATTGTTATTGAAATAATTTGGGACTATCACAAGCTGACCTTAATTGTGAGGTTGCTGTATTACTGAGGTGACCGTAAAGTGAGGATTGACTGCCTACAAACTAAACCTCACCCATGACATGAGTGTATTGGGCATCTACCCCAATGTAACAAGATAACAGCCTTGCCTGTAACATGTACGATCAATAACTAGTTAATAAACTACTTCACCTGCGTCAAGTATCAAGTATCTACTATCTACACACACAGGACCTACCATAACATCTGTTACTTGAGTGTTAGTGCCTGCCTGTACTGAGGTAGGTGTAGGAGTTACAGGACTGTTGGAACATCAACCACATTCAATACCAGCCCAGCCCTACCCCTCACCATATCTGCCCACTATCTCCGTGTATACCTGGGATGATCCAGTCAGAACCTGATTGCCCTTCACTACCCAACTGTATGATCCTGAACCTCTTTCCGAGGCTCCTACCCAAAACCGAGGAAAACCATCCCTAGTACTAAGCTAGTCTGTCAGAACCACCTACACCATTCCACTAAGATGACCATCCCTAGTACTGGGCTAGTCTATCAGAACCACCTGGACCATTCCACTAAGATGACCATCCCTAGTACTGGGCTAGTCTATCAGAAACCACCTGGACCATTCCACTAAGATGACCATCCCAAGTACTAGGCTAGTCTATCAGAACCACCTGCACCATTCCACTAAGATGACCATCCCAAGTACTAGGCTAGTCTATCAGAACCACCTGCACCATTCCACTAAGATGACCATCCCTAGTACTAGACTAGTCTATCAGAACCACCTGCACCATTCCACTAAGATGACCATCCCAAGTACTAGGCTAGTCTATCAGAAACCACCTGGACCATTCCACTAAGATGACCATCCCTAGTACTAGGCTAGTCTATCAGAACCACCTGCACCATTCCACTAAGATGACCATCCCTAGTACTAGGCTAGTCTATCAGAACCACCTGCACCATTCCACTAAGATGACCATCCCTAGTACTAGGCTAGTCTGCCAGAACCACCTGCACCATTCCACTAAGATGACCATCCCTAGTACTAGGCTAGTCTGCCAGAACCACCTGCACCATTCCACTAAGATGACCATCCCAAGTATTAGGCTAGTCTATCAGAAACCACCTGGACCATTCCACTAAGATGACCATCCCTAGTACTAGTCTATCAGAACCACCTGCACCATTTCACTAAGATTACCATCCCTAGTACTAGGCTAGTCTATCAGAAACCACCTGCACCATTCCACTAAGATGACCATCCCTAGTACTAGGCTAGTTTATCAGAAACCACCTGCACCATTCCACTAAGATGACCATCCCTAGTACTGGGCTAGTCTATCAGAAACCACCTGCACCATTCCACTAAGATGACCATCCCTAGTACTAGTCTATCAGAACCACCTGGACCATTCCACTAAGATGACCATCCCTAGTACTGGGCTAGTCTATCAGAACCACCTGGACCATTCCACTAAGATGACCATCCCTAGTACTGGGCTAGTCTATCAGAAACCACCTGCACCTTTCCACTAAGATGACCATCCCTAGTACTAGTCTATCAGAAACCACCTGCACCATTCCACTAAGATGACCATCCCTAGTACTAGGCTAGTCTATCAGAAACCACCTGCACCATTCCACTAAGATGACCATCCCTAGTACTGGGCTAGTCTATCAGAAACCACCTGCACCATTCCACTAAGATGACCATCCCTAGTACTAGTCTATCAGAACCACCTGCACCATTCCACTAAGATGACCATCCCTAGTACTAGGTTAGTCTATCAGAACCACCTGGACTATTCCACTGAGATAATGAGCTCATACGAAAAAAACGTAATTAAACAGAATCAACTGTTAAATGTAAGGAGCTTTTTAAATGTTAAAAAGCGGAAAGCTGCTGCTATATCACAGAGGACACTACTTCTGTGCCAAACCAGCGAAGTGTCCTAGTGAGTACCACATCATGGTGTTGACCGTTTTCAGTATAAGATCACTGTTATTGCTAAGGAGCGAAATCAGTTTTAAAGAGCTAAATCAGACTTATGAGCTCCTAAGAGTTTCGTTTAAGTGGTCCCAGGGGCTGGCTGCCTTTCCCAATCCAACTGTATGGATCTGATGCCCTTTCCAAGGATCCTACCAGGCCTGGGGTAATAGTAATATGTAATAGTAACGATTACAAATATTGAAGTAATAGTAATAGGTTGAGCAAAACCTCAATGTAATAGTAATAGGAAGCAAATTTCAACTACATAACAATTCCATTTGATTAGGTTGTAGATTCCACTAGTTTCTCCAGGTTTTATGGTTGCTCTCCCCTTGTCAACGTCAGCATGGCCCTGGTGAAGTTTTACCCTAGAGTTTGATGAGCATTTACATTGCAAGAGACACTGGTACAGTGTGACTGCTGCATTGACTATGTGTAGACTGTAATATAATCAACCAAGTTATATTAAATATAAAATGGAACATATATGTTCTATCCTTAGTCAATGTAGTTAGTAGATTGTACTAAATAAGGTACTATATAGATGTGTGGCGGCCTAGGAAAACCAGTCACAATGACAAAAAATATGTATTTTTATTCAAGAAATGGAAAGCAACACTATTTTTACTTCCAATACAGTTTACTGTATTCAAATATTCCCACCAGAACCAGTTACAAGAATTTAAAGAGGGCCCCTATCCAAAATTAGCTCAGGAGAAAAACCAGTTTTAAAGTCGAGAGTCATTATTCACATGAAAACAAAACTTCATGATGGTATAACAAAATAGCTGCTCCTTTTACCACATACAATCCAGTGAAGCAAATGTAGCTGTGTTTGTTATCTTTCGCTTACAGAAATAACTATTAAATTCTGATGGCTACTTTTAAAGTGACAACTTTAAAGAGGGCACCCATCAAACATTATTGCAGGAAAAAAGTACTCGTAGTGTCTGGAATCATCATAATTCATGTCAAAATAAAATCTTGCTGCAGTACTAATATCATATCAAAATATCCAGTACTATCACCATGTAGTGAAGAAAATGTAACTATATATCTCAGCTTTGGAACACTAAAACTATTATCAAATTCTGATAGTTACTTTTAAAGTTACAATAATTTAAAGTGAGCACCCGTCAAAAAAGTTTGTTAGCAAAAACGTGTATTACTAATCAACACGCAAGAGGTAGCAAACTCTTCCATGAATATGTGGTTAGCTCTAAAAAGAACTGTTATTGTTTGGGTCTGAAGAGAGGCGTTTGTGTTCTCATCTTGCGCATCGGGTCGTCATAAACAGTTTGACTGTCACCATTGACAGATCCGTTCACTTCCTCTGTCAGCTCCGGGTCAAAGTCGTCCTCGCTCGAATCAGACAAGTCCGAATCATTGTCATCATTGCCGATCGGGTGTGTCACAAGGTAGTCATTCACAAGTCCGTTGAGGATGTCCCCACTTGCGATATACTGCATGTTCACCAATGCCAATGCGTTGAAACACCGAGCAAGATCGTTCGACTTCGCCATCTTCGGTCCATCCATGCCATGGTTATGGGCATAGCCATCTTTGATTTTTTGAAGATCGTAAACACCAAACGAAATTCGTCCCGTAGTCTGTATTTCCAACGAAATCTGGTTCGATAACACGTTAAACTGTTAAGAAATATGTACAGCTATAAACTACAGCAACATCAAACTAAACTAATAATTAATCGAACTACACAAACAACTCCAATCCAACTTCCAAATAAAATTCTGTTAACTTTCACTGCACACTCAATTTTCTTCCAACGTATTCATGCGCATTGCTGCTAAGGAACTGCGTGCTGTAAATAGCTTTCGAACGGTATGTCATATATGGGCATGGGAACTTCTGTCCTAGGTTTTAAGCGTTCACAAAATAGAGCGCTTTTAATTCTAAAACATTGCAACCTAGGACGAACTTCACGGTTACAAAAACACAAAAAAGTACAACTTTCACTTAGGTAATCAGGAAACTACTTGGTGAACTTATAAATAAGTATGTTAGCTAAAAGATCGCAGTGAAATCTCAAAATCAACCCGATGACGCAAAATCAACTTTATGACGTGTTTGCGGGCAATTACGCCTGGTGACTTCCGACTGGTTTTCCTAGGCTGCCACACATATATTTAGTTATACTTTATGATACCTCCCTAATGATGATGATGATAGTACTTGACATTCTCAAATATTATTTCAAATATTTTGGGCATGGGTATCAATAAATGGCAAGTTAGATTTTTATTCACCTGTCTTGTTTAACTTCTTGAGACTGTGAGTCAAACAATTGTACTTATTGTATTTATGCATACAGTGCATTATACCATAAAATGTTCCGATGAAAAATGTAATAGTAATAGTAATTGCTTCAAATGTAATTTTAATAGGAAGAATTCAGCATGTAACAGTAATAGTAATATGAAGGAAACAAAGTAACAGTAATAGTAATAGATTACATTGCAATGTAATTGACCCCAGGTCTGGCTCCTACCCAAACCCAGAAAGCCATCCAGGCTAGTACAAGGCTACAGGCTAGTAAATGTATAGTCTACAGGTAAACCCAGCATGCTATCTGGGGATAGTGCAACTGCAGTATGTCCCACATCTGTGAATCATGTTGATCTAGCTAACTATCAACACAACACAAATAGAGGTACTCAGAAGATACTGCTATCATTCTAGGAAAGAAATCAGTGTGGAGTTTCTGTGGAGAGTAAGCCTGCAGATTTATTGAGGGGCTACCCCATTAAACGCCGCTAGACAGACGAACCAAGCTGGCTTATGTCCCTTAAGTCATATTACTTTTTAAGATGTCGATACCGAGTCGATCATTGATCAAATGAATACAAATTGAGGATGAGTATCAAGGCCAGTCTCACCTTGGATTACAGGGAGATATATGACTATGAGAGTAAAAACGTCACAGACAGTTACTGTCACAGTATATATTATTATACAAATTGTTCGCGCTGAGCAATATGCATTGCACTCTGACATCACTTGAAATAGAATGTGTCATATTTTGAAGCAACACCTTGTGGCCTTGACTTTTAAAAAAATGCTTTCGCCTTATTAATGATACTGCACCAAGGAAATCCACATTTAGACAAGCACTCAATATTTAACTGTTCGGAACATAGCTACAATTACAAGCTTATGATAACTCCAGACAATCTACAGTACTTAGAAAATGGTACACTGTTTTTTTATGGAGCAAATTATTACATTATGTATATGGAGGTATAGTGATGTTGATATTATAGCATGTCCGTAAATTTGAAATTTAGTAATATTAAGTATATACTGGTGTTGGCAATAATCGTGGGTCCAATCGTTTTTTGCCATTTTTACTAAAACCTGACCAAATTCTTCTGTAAGATATTTATGTGCTAAATCTGCAACACATATTCCTTCCAATTTCTGCAAACAAACTGTTACAAAAGTTGTTTTGGGTGAAGTACTTATGAAAATATACTGGCAAAATCCAAATCTCGACGAAGACGCCTGCGTTAAAATTTGTGGGTCCTATCTAGGCTGTGTAAATTATGCAGTGTAGGAAAATAGACCAAGAGCGTTAGAACACGAGATTTCAATACCATGAATTTTTATCTGCCCCGAATATTCTGGACTTGAGTATAAATATAGCTATTATTATTATAGGAGCAGGAAATAAGAAGATACGACACCTAATGCATGGTTATTAAATTGAGTCTTGATATTTGAACAATTATCTATAATCTAATTAGTCTAGCCTACAGTATAGACGTCTAATTTTCACACTTACACTGTTACAACCACAGGCCGGGTGACCGTGAATTGAGTGACAGTGTTTCAATTACTAGACAAATCGTGCAAAATATTGTTTTAGAACTAATATTTGTTATGAGAAAAATATTGTTTACTATAACATTGTAAGGTGCCTAGGTCCTTTAAATGAGTTCCTTAAGTACAACCGTTGGCCCACCACTACTTGCTTACCTGAGCGCCACCCTGACGCTTGTGTTGTCATCGCCTGAATTCATAATTTTAGTGTCGACTGTCTCAGAGCGAGATCGCACGCAGTAGCATCGAATTTTCTCGCCTTACAGTTACACGTATCCTTGTAGCAAATCCACCATGTAACTGGCATACATCCTTTTTCACATGTTGTTCCGATGTCTTCAACAAATTATGATTCGATAGTCATGGTACAATGACGCCAGTGCGGTGTTTTTAGAACAGGTTTCGTGAAACCAAGCATATTTCCGCGGTACATATCAAACAAATCGGCGACACAGGTTGCCGGAAATAATGAACGTGGCGCCGACTAGCGATCAACGTAAGTAAACACCATACTCAACATTTGCGAATATCGGTTAAAGGTTAAATGCAAATTAGATGACGTAATTCGCGCACATTAACCAATGACAAAACAAACCTGCTCCTACTGACGGGCAGCCAATCACAGGAACAGGCACTTTATTGATATAAAAGCAGCGACAAAGATAAGATTTTGTTCAGTTGGAAGAAGATTTTCAACAGGTAAAAGCTTGCAGAAAGATGGAGGCCCATTTTGACGAATACGAGCACTGGAACTTCGACTTCGACAGGCACATGTTCAGCGGACACAGCGGAAAGGGCAGGTCGAAGAAAGAAGCTAGTCGACACACGAACCACCATGATCCGTCCGGTCACACCCGTAAAGTTCTCACAAAACTCATGAATTGCGAGCACAAGAAGCAATTCAGCAAACCGATTGGTTGGGTCGAGTAAAATATCACGTGCGTATAATATTATGCTTCGTAAAATAACTAGTGTCGTCATGCTTGCAAACAGACACGGTGACATTTAGCGCAAATTTGCGTCGTTACAAATGCCAGTAGAGTAGATGTTGACAAACAAAGATGAGCGCGACCACGTGGCTGGCTGATTTCGCGCTGATCACGACAGTTAATAATTGGGTTTAGCTGTACAAAGTACCAGGCGTTCTAACTGTTGTGTCAATCAGTTTTGATGCAGAAAGCGTTGTTATAGATAAGATTAAATATATTTATTAGGTTTATATTGCAAGGAAGCATATTTGTTTATATAATCAGGCCATATAACCTTCGCCAATAAAATAAAAGACGAAACATTAGACAGGGAAATTGAAGGTTTTGAATACTAATATTAATAATCAGTATATTTTACTCAGACAAACAGATATATACGAAACTGTCTATTTGGGGAGCACTTAAAAGTAGCATTAACAAAAGAACAGCTGTTGGATATATGAGAAAATATTCAGTATTACAGAGAACCATAAACAAAGTAAAAAAAATGTCTACCAATGAAATGTTTATAAATGAAATGGACATATGCCTTACATAAAGATGTACTACACAAGTGTGAAAAATGGCTGAACTCTCACTAAGTAAATACCACTACAATGTTTTTCCTCACCCACTTGTTGAACCTAAGTTGAACGTAGATCTGTGGTTGGCAATCGTTGGTGGAATTATATAATAATGTAATTATTATAACACATTTTTGCATGCTAAGATAATTTAAAATCAATGTTCGACATGTGCAGAATTGGTTTAAATTTTTTGTAGGGTTTGGGTGATGCTGTTTTTTCCAAAAGTTTGCTCTGTCAATTGTGCACATCCTGTTGTAGTTTCAATGCAAGAACAAACTCCAGACACAACTGGAGCATATAAATGTCGATGTTCGCACAGTGCAGATATATAAATTACCAGCTTGGTAGTGTGACACACTACACTAGCAACTATAGGTTAACAAGCCACGCCCACACTGCATGTTTCTGAAGGGAAACCCGGTGATTTAGTTGTAAATCTTTACCAGCAGTTTATAATTCTGACAGAGCTGCTATATATAAATCAAATGCTTGGTTATGTCATCTTTGTGTGAGTTGAATAGTAAGTTGTTTTTATATAGATCTGGGTGAGTGAGCGACTGTCTGACCTACTTCTGTTGGACCAGCACTTGTGTATCACTAACAGGTCACAGGCTTACACTGAATAAACAAGACCTTCCACAGTGTAGTTGTAGGATTTAAATATAGGATTTGTTGTTGTTGCCAAAACAATCTGGTGTCTTAGGGACGCCAGCTGTTCGTTTCAGGATGGTTGGAGGAGAAAGCAGAACTCGCTCCCAAATGGTTTCTCTTAACTCATGGCTGGAGGTTTTTCAATGAGGTTTTAACACATGTTTGTTGATGTATTTACCTACGTACTATATTTTATCTGAATTTTAAAATTTTTGCCACAGACTTTGAATCGGATTCTATATCTTGTTGTCTTACAAAAACATGACCATTTGCAAGTCTACTAAAAATGTATGTTTTTTATTTATTACGTTTAGTTATATCCATGACTAATAATTTTAAATTACATTATGACTAAACATTTTATCTAAATAAACATAATCATGCAGAAAAAACTGGATCAGTGGAACAAATTTTAAATAAAATGTCTCGCAAGCGGGAGCTTTTTGTTTGAAATCTAGAATATAATATTAGTTGTTAGGAAAAGTGTCGAAAGAATTTGAGATCTTCTGCAACATTGGGAGACTTGAAAGGGCTGACAAAGTTTAAAATACAGGATCAGCATGATGTCGGTGCTATTGTAGGCAGCAGTCCTCATGTGGTTGCCATTAAAACATTAATGATCTCATGAGTGTCCCAGCTCACACAGCTTGAAATGTATTGCTTAACATCCAGTCAGCTGTATGGTTAGACTTGCAAAGGATAAAGATTGACTTGTGCCATTTGTGGTAAACATAGATGACAGATGTGTTTACAGATATATGCTCAGGTTACATATAATGGAGCGTTTCTTCAGGTTCAAGATGGCCGCCATCATCAATTATGACTATCCTGCAGTGAATGTCATGTGATATGTCATTGCTCTTGTCTGTTAATTTGTGAAAAAAATAGTCATTGTTAGTTGTGTGCAACAAAGGATTCCTGTTACTGAATGCCAGACAGCTCTCTTGGTTTGTAAAGTTTTTTTGTTTTCTTATTGAAACCAGATACATACAAAGATTGTCTGTTATTAGCACATTTGTTGTATCCGATGTTCTTTGTTCCAATTTGGTCGGGAGCATGGAAATGAATCAACTTCAAAGCCAATAATGAATAAGTGCCAACAGCGGCTTCTTATAAATTTAATGTTTTGTTTACAGTTTGAACATTTTGCGGTCACAACCTTCAATTTGTGAACACTGTTTCGGGAAGCATATTAGACACATTAAAATGTGGGATGGACATCATGCCTTTAAAAATGTACATAATTATATTTGAAGCGTATATATATATATATTTAGTCTACGGTTAGTTTGCACTGTTGAGGTGAAAGATAAATGTACTCTGGTGTTTGTGGTTTGATCCGAGGTGACTGGACCCCTTGTGGCATGTTGGTCATCAATCCTGTTGGTTGTGCATAAAAGCTTTTATGATGTCCCATCAAATAAACATTTACACGTTTGACTTGGAAATGCAACCTTATCTTAATCCAGATATGGTGTGGCAGGTGCATGAAACAGGACAAACTTTTAGTAGAATGAGGGGTAGGGGTTTGGGATGTTGTATTGAGTAGACGCGAGTGGGGTGGAGAATGGCGGATGTTGCATTGAGTAGATGCAAGTGGGGTGGGGGGTAGCGGGTGTTGTATTGAGTAGATGCAGGTGGGGTGGGGGGTAGCGGATGTTGTATTTGAGTAAATGGTTGGTAGCGGATACTCTATTGTAGAGCAGCTCTGATTACTATTGTCTGGCCGTGTGATTAATGACGATACTCTATAGTTGTACAGCGTTGGTAGAAACTCTCCATCAGTGTTTTCCTTTAGTTTGCTGAAAAAAAGTGTTATTAATTGCTTGCGGTTGTGTAAGAAACATGAAGTACAATTGTATGATATTGTTAATTTTTGTTCAGTTATTTATTATCTAATGTTTGAAAGCAAAAAATAGTCTGATTACACAAACCTAAATAAGACCTATTAGTCATCTTATGGGCCTGCTAAGGTGTCGTCAATTTCTCTCGCAGATGGGTGTTTTTTTTGGTAGTAGGAGTGACTGGTTTGTTATTGTGTACTCTCGACTGTGTATACATGCTCACACTCACATGTAGTTGACTTGTTTGCTTGACCTTTGATTGCAGGTCATGAGTCGTGGATGCTGACACCGGAACTGACCTCGACCTTGGTACTGACCTTGACCCTGGCTACGCACAATGAAAGAGGTACTGGACTGTATTGGCTGGATACAGATCCAATGGTGTTGCGCAAAGTGAGAAAGACATTGCAACACAAAAACTGATGCTACAGCATGTTGTCGTGTCGAACTTGCGTCCATTTCTTCATGAATGTGACGCAAACGGCATGACAATGAAAAGTCAACGAAACATACGGATATACAGACGTAAACCTATCCGTCGGGCAGCTTATTGATGATATTTCGTAACATATCTTCATGGAAATGATGTGACAACTGTGATATTCCACGGCCATCATTTTGGCCCATCAACCATGGTCTCGCCGATTTTGAAAGACGCCGCTTCGTCATTCCACTGTCATATCCTCTAGAAACAAATTACTTGTACCTACTGTTTATGACTGGTATTCCTGGTGGACAGTACTGCGCCATGTCGGTTCGGCTGAAACTATAACCTTGAACTGACAAGCGCAGGATGTCGACAGATCTCAACCCCTCTATGCAGATGTGTGCGCGTGGACAAGATTTATGTTTTCCTACATGATAGAGGTTGTTGCAAATAAATTCGTGCCTGAATCTGTTTTCTTGTCTAACATTTGACTACGGAAGCATTTATTTACTTCTAGGGAGAGATCAGGGGCCCGCTTCACTATATTCTTATGAGCTCATGAGGCAGATTTTGCACTTTAGAATCAATTTAAATTGAACAAAAATAGTATACATGATCTCTGTTAAGGAGTGAATTCGCTCTTTAACAGTGCTCATGTACACTGAGAACTGTCAACACCAGGGTGCGCCACTGGGACACTTGCTGGTGTGGCACGGAAATAGTTTCCTCTCTGATATAGCAGCAGATTTGTTGTATATGTGCTATGTTTCAGGGAGGTATCATTTTTAATCAGTGTATGGTACTAACTGTGTGTAGAGTTCTCTCTCAAACTACCACTACCATGCTACACTACCCACGAGTAGAATTTTTGCATATAAGAAGAAATCGGTATATTGCTACTTAGTTTTCCACAGAAAGAATTTTCTGTTACATGAACATGTTAGATGATGGATTCGAAGGATTGGGTAACTAATTAGCATTAACTAGTAAAATGACCTATCCTCCAGATGGCGCTACATTTACATAGACGTAGTCTCACCCGGCTGTGTGACTTCGCCAGGGAGATAGTGTGGCTCAGAATCACGTTTTGACTGCTCACTGCCAGTTAGTCTATCCCCCAGAATTGTTATATATTATGTATGTTTTCGATAATTAAATTACAAAATAGTGCCCGAAATAATATTATATAAATTAATCTTAAACTAAATGAACACAAACAACAGTTTCGAGTACTCTACGGGATTCGAGCGGAGGACACTAAAAATAGTTGCTCGACACGCTACCAAGATCAGCATGCTTTGTTTGTACTTTGGCCTGAGAGCCAATCATCGTCTCTACCCGAATCTGGGGTAAAAAAAACCTACCGGTAACACTGGCAGGGCCTTAATATTCCAGGCCGTAGTGAGAAACAAAAAAATGCTGCCACCTCACGGCGCCTGGGTAATCGAGGCTAACACAGTTAGTTAATTCATACAACTGTCGCTTTCGAAACTGCCACGTGTTCGACATCCACTTTTTATTGCTTGACGGAGATTTGCTAGGCTACAGATCACATGACGGATAGGTCAATTGCGTGGCTTTTAACTACATGTAATGTCATTAACAATCGATTTATGTCCGGTGTAAATAAAAATGTTACCAGACCCTTAACCAGCGGGGAGCTTACAAAAATAGAGGCGTTACTTTTTGTTACACCACGTCCACGAGGGGTCATCCCTGAAAGCTTGGCGCCCAAGGTGCAAGTCGTGTAGGAGGAAAGAGAAAAACAACATACCTACACACATATATATATATACAGTTTGATAATAGTTAGATATGCATAATCGTGACTACTGCAAATAATCGGAAAATAATCACACTGTCTCATCCAGACAAAACAGCAGGCTTACAATGGAGCAAGGAAATCGAACAAGGGCAAAAACACAAGTATAGTCATAGAAATGTTTATTGAACAAAATACTGCATTTTAATTACAAACACTGGCACAAAAACGAACAAGTCCTACCTGAACGACCAATGTCTAGAATTTGCAAAGTATACACCATTCTGACATACCGAGACCAACCATCCAGTGGTTACATTTTTGGTTTCTTATCAATGTGCCAGCAAATCTTCAAACACTTAGTTGACTCTAAAATGTTCCATTTTAGGAGATGCAGACTTGAGTTATTGTGGGCACAATGTTAACCACAACGTAATGTAATATGTTGACCATAAAGAAATCAACAGCAGCAATATATTTTTAGAATTTGCTTATTTTAGATGGTACAAAAGTCGTAAGTCTGAAATCAGTAATATAAAATGGGAGAAAATATATAATATCTGAAAGCTTCTGTCGGGTCATATTTCCAGCAAAAACATTTTACAAATTTTTTACGATTTTACATTAATTGGTACAACTGTTTCAAATTTTAAAATCCACGACATAAAAAGGGTTGTCAATATTATAATAGTTGTGATTTACACATGTGCCACAGTTCAAGCTCAGTCCACTAAAGCAGTTTACAAGTTAATTGTACGGGTAATTAATCGGTAGATATGGGTTTTCTTGCTTGCCTTGACTAACCTCGGCAATCCGTCTACAATGTACAACGTTTCTGGTAATATATAATAAATATAACACAGTGCCATGAATGCACAAAACTTTACTGAACACAAATCTTTAGTAATGATTTGGATGAATACAAGCCACATTTAATTTACAGTTGAAAGTATTTCAGCATTCTAAATGCAATTTTGGGTGGGAAAAGAATAGTGCCAGTGTTGCAAAGATGTGCATACTTGTTTTCTGGTTTATAAATCTTGCCTGATTTTGAAGCTACCCCTGGTACCTGTTTTTCCTACACACGAAACGCTTTCTTGACCCACACCCAAAATTGCATTAAAAATGCCCCGGCATTGTTCACGAGGATCTTACTCTCTCTAACCGTATTAATTTCCAACACTGTACTGATTTCCAGCATCATAGTATTAAGAATCTTAAACGTGCTGTTTATCACCTGATCAGATTGTTTTGAATGAAAATGCTGCATGCCACATTGGCGTTGTCTAATGCAAGTAGATTGAAGGCCTACGCTCATTGGCAATATCACTTAACTTTGCCTGAACATGTCGAATGGAGGATATTTACACGACACAGATTGTCAATCGCAACACGTTGATCGTGTCAACTCTGCCTATTTGTTGTTTATCTATACAAATTCATCTATGTCTGCCATTTCACGTACACATAGTAACGCATCCATAGTTGTCAACAATCTTTGCTGGCAGACACGACCAAATAACTCTTCAAAATAACGTCATATACACATTAAAACCAAGCATGGATAAAACAATCAATTAGATTGTAACGAGATATTAGGATTGTTAAAGTGTCGATTCAATTTGATGTTTTTGTTTACAGAAACTGAATGTAATTGCATAGTAATGTTCTTGTGAAAACTTTACAGGTGTAAAGGTTTGTGTGTGTGTGTGTGTGTGTGTGTGTGTGTGTGTGTGTGTGTGTGTACACACATACATTGAAGTGTATAATTTGAATGAAATTATCATAGGAAATATTTTTAAAACATCTGAAATACACAAAACGATCAGATTGTAAAATCCAGCTGTGAAGTTTGCAAATGTGAAATAAACGCAAACAGGTGGTCAAATATTACCATTCGTTGCTACCTGAGTAACCAATTGCCCACCACCCACAAGTAACCATCAGACTGATGATTTTGCATACAAACTTGAGAAGTAGGCAACTTAATTATTAAGTTGTGCCATTTCTTGCATTATGTCCATGCTGCCACTTAACGTACTTGATAAATACACATGCACAAAGCAATCAAGGTTTTCTGTGAACAATTCACAACTCATGCGAATTTAGTCTGCAGAATCCAGAATCACTGGGTTCAATAATAATATCATGCCACAATCAAGTGAACCCTTTGCAAGGGATTTGCTGATCAATTAATATACACACTTCCAGGGGGCCTGGGGGCACATGTCCCCCTAGACCTTTGTAAATTTGCGTGCCCCTAGACCTTTCTGAATGGGCCTACCTGACTCTGCCCCCTAGACCATTTGAAATGTGTCCCCCCGGCGGCGGAGTGGCAAACATTTTTCAAAAGCACCCCCCTGACTTCCAATGTCAGTTAAACTGAGATAGGAGACAGCGTGAGAAAGCAAGGTGAAACTACGGCCACACAGCAACACAATATTTTCAACAGCTCCCCCCTCCCACCTTCCAATGTCACCAGTCGGGCCGAGCCAGTGGAGAAGCTGAAGTTATGGTGGCGCGGTAGCGAAACATTTTCTACACCTTTTGTTTCGGGTTTCCAGGATTCATCAAGATATTCATACATGCATATTTTCTACACCTTTGTAATTAATGATAATTAATAATCTCGGCCCATAAACATAGACAAAATTGGTATAAAATATCTATTTCCCCTATGAGTAATCTTCAACTAACTTTTTTAATCTCGCACACCTAACTCAATAAAGTTGCACTTTAGATTACCACAAATACAACATCTACAAGTTTCGTAGTTTTAACCATATATAATCTCAACATGCTGGTACTGTTACATCTAGCCAACCAATGCCTTAGATTGGTCATGCTTGTACACAGTTAAATTACAACGAAATTGCAAGCTGTCTACTATAAGTAGATTGCGTATCAATATTTTCTTTTTCTTTTGGACCGTTCTAAAAGAGGCGGGTGCTGAGAGGTGTGCACAATAAAAATAGTGGGATGTGGATGCCCCAAAACAGGTGGGAAATAGGGTTATAAAATAGATGGCATGTTGGGCCCAAAATTGGCCCTAAAACAGGTGGGAGATGGAAGGTTGAGACTCCCGCCACAACCCTGCTGATAGTGAAATAGTGGAACCCCGCTTCACAGTCACCTCAGTAATCCAGCCACCTCGCAATTAAGGTCACCCTTGAATAGTCCCAAATTATTTCCACATACAGTAAAGTATAGGATATTCGTCCCGTTAATGCGGTCACCTCGCTATTCAGGACACTTTTGACCAGTCCCAAAGACAACCTTAACAGTGAGGTTCCTGTGTACTCCACTATGTGGACCGAGATGCTTCATGGCGTAGCTAACTCTTTCATACACAGTCAATACATACACAGTCAATACATACACAGTCAATACATACACAGTCAATACATACACAGTCAATACATACACAGCATAGTCTACATTGCATTGTTAATAGGCTTCACCTGTCTCACAAGTGCCAAAACGAGTCTCAATCGTTGCTGATCTCATTAACTCAGTTGTGTGATCGCTCTAATGTTGCCAAGCTTGCCTAAGTCTACTTGAACATTTAGCACTGTATAGTGCTGCGCTGTTGTACCGTCTTCCCAGCATGCATAGAAGTCTTACCAAGTCACATGTACATTTGTAGCACCATTTGTCATTGAATCATCGGTCATCTGAAACTGATTAACCGTTGCTGGTCATCTGAAACTAAACATTCTATAGAAGCGGCTTTATCGCAGCATAACATTTTCCACCCTTTTAAAATAACATAATTTCTGTCGAAACCAGTCATTTTTATCACCAAAATAAGAAGCACCAGTAAGAATACGCCTACATCGAGATGACCACCGTTTAAGGATAATCAACGGCATTCATTGATCATAATTTATATTAATTAATCGCAACAATTTTGTAACCGCATAATCGCCCCTGATTCAACGATACCAAGATTCCTCCAATAGCTTGTGCAGAATAAACGGCAGTGTTTATGTTTCCGTGACGATGACCTGTGATTTAAGGGACTGACTCAGAACCGGCTGAGACAACCCCTCAACGTAACGATGCTTCTAACGATCTGAAGTGTGCACCCTGGCACTTGTAGCACCAGTACCCGAAATGGGAAACATCTCCACAGCGTAAAACGCCAAAGTTGACACATTTCCGGTAGATCACAACAAACTTTCTTCACTTCAGCGCTGCCGAGATTTTCTTGAACGGGTTCGACAGCGACTTCTTCGGGTTCTTGAGCGCGTTCGGTTTGATGGCCTTTCGTGAGTGCGTCACGACCTTTGGCGGGACCGTCTTATTGGTTCCGTTTGTCCTAGAGGGCGCCACCGTATTCGCAGTCACCGGCGGCGGCGTTATTCCTGGAAGTGTGACCTTGCCGGTGCGTGACAAGGGTCGTTGGAGCACAGAGAGGCGTTTCAGCTGAGGCTCTTGAGGTTTCTTCTCATACGGATTCTGCAGGATTGTGGGGGAGGTCTCAATGACGCGCACTAGGAGGTTGTCCAAGTAGCTCTCCATCTCCTTGATGTAAGCTTCCTTCTTCTCCAATTGGGACTTCTGGGTGTACGCCATCCGGATCAGGTCCTGGAACACGGCACCCGGATCATGAAACTGTGCATCAGGAATGAATATTCATACAGTACAGTCGGAAAGGATCATTAAATGGTACATCTGGATCAGATCATGAAGCAGTACATCTGATTAAATCATGAAAGAGAACATCTGGATCAGATCGTAAAAAGGTACATCTGGCTCAGATCATGAAACAGCACATTTGGATCAGATCCTAAATGACTAATGCCTACTGATGTGATGCTGAAGAATAATTTCTCATCCAGATAGTCAGGATTTGTTGTCACAAAGGCACACTACCTGAGTCATACCCGGGCACCACACTATACTATATATTCTAAAAATATCTTTGAAGAGACGTTTTATGAGCACCAACAATTCGTGCCATGCACTGAATGGCAGTAAACCATTGCACCTGTGGTTTTATGTATTTTTTATGTTATCAAACTGGTAGTCCACACAGTACACACCTTCAATTGACAATACTAGAAGCTTCCAAAGCCTGTAAAATTGACTGAATCTGAACAAAAACATACACCATTTGATACTTCTTTTCATGGCAAAATGCACCGCTTCATTCCCAGAACAAAGAGACACAGGCTTTCACAGGCCCACACTGCCCAACGCATTCGCACACCCAAACACACACACAAACAACACAAACACACACAAACACACACAAGCGGTGTAGGCCAAGTCCACCATGTGGTGCTACTGTCCACAGGTATATCTACATAAACGTGTCTCGTATGTGTACTATGCTGTATAAACGAGTACCTGGCTATAGATAATGGTGGATATAGTCTTTGTGCATTAATTGCTGCATGACTGAAAGCTTCCCAGAGAAGGTGAAATGTCAGAAATGGTGTTCAATTGAACAGGTGAAGTAAAAAGCACTTACGCTTATTGTTTACAATTAGCTGTCTTTAAAAGTATGTTTTAGTGTAAAAGATCCACTAGAACACTAGATTAAGACACACAGACAGATAGACTGACAGACAGACAGACAGATACATTTATTTTAACCATACATACATGTACAAATTGAAATAATTTACATAAATATGACGGCCCACGAGACTCCCATTAAGACATAACGATTTAAAACCATTACAGTTCCACCTACATTACATGGCACACTGTGTATCCCGTAAAGACGTATACACTAAGCAGCACTACGGACAATGTGGGTGATCTCACCTCTCTGGTCATTGTCTTGTACTGGTCAAGTATCTCAGCTGGTAGAAATGACCGCTGGTCATTGGCTGCAGGCGGCTTGTAGTCGCCAACCTCGTAGAGGTCAGCATCGGCTGAGTTCACGAGCACCTTGACCCCGTAACGCAGTGAGGATCTTCGTTCATCTGCAGCGGGAGAGGTAAAGGAAATAAAAACAAGGCATTAGCTAAAATCCGTTTTCCATGTGTACACAAAGTTTAACATCGTATGTAACATTCGAGAACATTAAAAAAAATACAGAAAAATACATTTGTAGCATAAATTCGATTTTAAACCCGTCTGTGTTGCGATTCCTGCGGAAAATAAAAATTTAATGAACTAGGCGATCACGTGGTATCTTAACGTCACATATGACTCGCACTCGCAGCAGGCCGACCCTTTCTATGCATTCAGAGCTTGTTTATATGGATAGTTTTGGGGTCGAAACGAGCGTCAGAATGAGTTATTGTGCAATATGACGATGTAATACAAACACTAGTCATCATAGAGGAACAAGCAGTTATCTTACGGTTCCACATGAATTCAATTTTATTCAAAACAAAGAATGCGAATGAGCCTACAAGTCGACTAGGTATCGCCGAGATTGGGCTAGTTTTCAGAATAATTATATCGAATGCAACCAACGGGAGATAATGTACACCAATATACATACAGAGCAAATATATATCGTATCCAGCTACAGAAAGTAACGTGTATAAGTGTATAATCTTATAGTATCACTAGAATATCGATGTATGAAGGAGGAGTTGTACAATTTATCATAACAACTTAAATCAGTCAGCGAATTTCTGCCGGTCCTGCTGGCTCATTTGGTAAAGGCGTTTGTTCTTTGGCGTTTATTTTGTAATCGGGCGACGCCGGTTCGATCCCGACACCAAACCATTGATTTTTTTAACACTTTTTTGTTTATGTTTTCACCAAGTAATATAAACCAAATCATTTTTATACTATGATGCACTGTGTGTAAATATTTTTTTAGTAATTATTTATTCGCCACAAAAATATGGTAATTATATATAACGATGTTTCTAAATTGTATTTATCCAGACAGATCACCATTTGTTTTCACACATATAATTACAATATATTACCGTACAATATATTTATATACAGTTAATACATTATATATCCATTACATTATATTTGTTTGGATCAATACAATTTAGAAACATTGTTATATAATTCCCATATTTTTATTTTTGTGGCGAATAAATAATTAGTACAAAAATTTTAAAAATATTTACAAACAGTGCATCATTGTATAAAAATGATTTGGTTTATATTACTTGGTGAAAACATAAACAAAAAAGTTTTAAAAAATTCATGGTTTGGTGTCGGGATCGAACCGGCGTCGCCCGATTACAAAATAAATGCCAAGGAACCAACGTCTTTACCAAATGAGCTAGCAGGACCGACAGAAATTTGCTGACTGATTTAAGTTGTTATGATAAATTGTACAACTCCTCCTTCATACATCGATATCCTAGTGATATTATAAGATTATACACTTATACACGTTACTTTCTGTAGCTGGACGTATGTTTGTTATGTATGTTTATTGGTGTAGATTATTTCCCGTTGATTGCATCCGATATAATTATTCTAAAAATGGGCCAAGTGGCCCTGAAGTCCTTTGGACTAATACGTCTATATGTGACCCCGGCTGACAAAATGAGTGATAAGTCGGAAAAATTGTAACATTGTTTTCTTACATCCTTGTAAAGGTTTGGTAGGGTGCTTTACACAGTTTAAAAAAATATGACTGCTACAAAAATTGGCAAAGTTATGGAACATTGAACATGGTAGGGATCAAAAAGTGAAAATGAAGAAAACGGTTGTTGAAGTTTTACATTATATATGCAAATGGATTGCATGGAAATATTACATGCACAACATTCAATAGTATGTAATATGTAATATGTATGTTATGTTGCAATGATACACTGGAAGTACAAATGTGCTGCTACAAAGACTTATCAAGTTATGCCAGATTATGTCTTCATGTGTAAAACTAAGAGGACAGATTATTTGAGAACAAAAGGTAGACTCACTGTTTGACACAGTTTAAAACCTACAGGCAACTGTCCAGTTTAACAGGGGTCTAGTGGCTTAATGCTGTCTGTTGAAACAAGCTACTGCCAGTGACCAATTACAGATTAGTCAGTTTCCATCAAACAATAGCAGGCAGAGAATCTTAGCTCCACAGCTGGGTGTAATACACAACAAGTGATAAATATATGATACACTTGAAATACAAATGTGCTGCTACAAAAATTTCTAAAGTTATGCCAGATTATGTCTTTATGTATAAAATTAAGAGGACAGATTATTTGAGAGTAAAAGGTAGTCTAAAGAAAATAAAAGATAGGGGTATTGGTTGAATTGTATTTGTCTTGACACAAAAGGCTTTATTGTGCCTTAACTATGTCAACTCTTCTAATGGTTGACATTTGGTTGTTTCAGGTGTCAACTATATTGTGAATCTGTAATTATTAGTCTATATTGATACAATTGATTTACACAGTACCATGTCTACACAAGGCATGGCAAGCGTAAACAGAACAGTAGAATGCATTTGATATAAATAAAGTGTAGGATATTTCACTCTATAGTTGTCCAGAATATTAATTTTCTATGTTTGTCACCTACAGGTGACAGAATATTAATTTTCTATGTTTGTCACCTACAGGTTTCTACAGACAATACATCTTTAACCAATAGACACCACAGTCACACCATTTTATAATAATTAAATGAACATCAAAATAAACACAACTTGCAATTATAGAAAATCAATAGTTTTGAAGATAAAAAGTGTTAGGCAACTGTTCAGTCTAACAGGGGTCAAGTGTGTCTACTCTGCCTGGGTGCTGTGACCAATGGAAGATTAGTCAAGGTCTCAATGGACTAGGCTGTAGAGATTAGTCACAGCTGTTGACTTTGTGGCACAATACACAACATCTACTGTTGGGGATGGTCTCAAGGGCCCTTCTCAAAACCACATCACTAGATAATGTAAAACTTTTGCACTTTGGGGGCCCCTTAGGTGCCCTTAGAATGATTCAATCAAATACAGATTTCTTGTATATAGTTGCAGCACCCTAAGATACATCAATCCAAAATTAGAAAAAAAGTTGCTGAACAGTTTTTGAAAAAATAGGCAAAATGTTACATTTTCACCAGCACGGCAGATGCAGAGTGATGTCAATAGTCCCTTGGACCTTCGGCCAAAGAACTAAAAATGAGCCCAAGCTCGGCGAAACCTAGTCAACTTGTAGGCCCATTCGCATTCATTGTTTTGAATAAAATTGGATTCATGTAGAACCGTAAGATAACTGCTTGTTCCTCTAAGATGACTAGTGTTTGTATAACATCGGAATATCGCATAACTCATTTTGACGTTCGTTTCGATCCGAAGGCTATCCTTGTAAACATGCTCTGAATGCATGGAAAGGGTCGGCCTGATGTGACTATGGGTCATATGAGATGTCACATCTCGGCATCCCGAAAAGCGCGCCAAAAATATGCATATTCGAAAATGTCCGGATGCACAGCATAAAAAGTGGAATTTATAATTTATTGAATTTTTATTTTTTTTTGCCTTGGTGGACATGGAAATAGATAGCAGGATGTAATACAATATGAATTCAAGCCATAGATGTTTTTATTCCCTTTAATATTGCAGTGTGTGTGTGTGCGTGTGTGCGTGCGTGCGTGCGTGCGTGCGTGCGTGCGTGCGTGCGTGCGTGCGTGCGTGCGTGCGTGCGTGCGTGCGTGCGTGCGTGCGTGCGTGCGTGCGTGCGTGCGTGTGCATGCGTGTGTGTGTGTGCGTGTGTGCATGCATATATTTTGACACCAGTATGCAGGAATGTTTTATTTATGAGACATCATGCAGCAATAGTAATGTAATTTACATATATAAACATTATCAACATTGGTGGTAAAGGCAAAGCTTGACGGAGGTCACGCACAAAATGTTGACTGTGCCGTACGCAAACTGTGAAGTACTAGATATATCAATTATCTCCAACTTACCCTTGTCCCCCTTTGAGCCTATACTCAGACGGCGGAAGTCAATGGGCTCCTCAATGATCGAGGACGTAGGTCGACTGTTTCCTCGCACCAACACAGAAACGTCCCCGCTTTCCGTCTCCGAAACATCGTCTGAGATGACATCAGACTTCCTGCTCGAAGTACGCGCCTTATTCGCAGCGTTCTGCTGCTCAATGTTGCTGCTCCAAACCTCCTTCTCCAACAGCTCACTTGATGGCGTTGTCTCCTCCGGTAGAATGTTGAGTGAGCCGGTCGGCTCTCCTGCAAAAAAATGTCATATCACTATTACTGTGATTTTTTTATGTTCTAATTTAATTATTAATCAATATATTTATGTGATTTTTAATTGTCTTTTATTATTATATATCTATCAGTTTTAAATATTTACACTAGTTGAATGATTTTTTTAATTAGCTTTACATCTGGTGAAATGGTATAAAGCACCCTGTAGCTATTATTTGGATGGGGCACAAAAATATGCATTATTATTATGCTAATTATTCATTAATGCAGTCAACACAGTTTATTCCCAGGAAAACAACCAAAAATCAAGGACCGGTATCTTACCCTAAACGAACAGAGACAAAAATTAATCTCACCCTGGAATAAAACAAAGACAAGATCAACAAATTAGTATACATATATTAATATGCTAACTTTGGGGACAGTACGATCGTATCTCCTCCCTGGTGCTAACTTTGGGGACAGTATGGTCGTATCTCCTCCCTGGTGCTAACTTTGGGGGCAGTACGGTCGTATCTCCTCCCTGGTGCTAACTTTGGGGACAGTATGGTCGTATCTCCTCCCTGGTGCTAACTTTGGGGACAGTATGGTCGTATCTCCTCCCTGGTGCTAACTTTGGGGACAGTATGGTCGTATCTCCTCCCTGGTGCTAACTTTGGGGACAGTATGGTCGTATCTCCTCCCTGGTGCTAACTTTGGGGACAGTATGGTCGTATCTCCTCCCTGGTGCTAACTTTGGGGACAGTATGGTCGTATCTCCTCCCTGGTGCTAACTTTGGGGACAGTATGGTCGTATCTCCTCCCTGGTGCTAACTTTGGGGACAGTATGGTCGTATCTCCTCCCTGGTGCTAACTTTGGGGACAGTACGGTCGTATCTCCTCCCTGGTGCTAACTTTGGGGACAGTATGGTCGTATCTCCTCCCTGGTGCTAACTTTGGGGACAGTACGGTCGTATCTCCTCCCTGGTGCTAACTTTGGGGACAGTATGGTCGTATCTCCTCCCTGGTGCTAACTTTGGGGACAGTATGGTCGTATCTCCTCCCTGGTGCTAACTTTGGGACAGTATGGTCGTATCTCTCCCTGGTGCTAACTTTGGGGACAGTACGGTCGTATCTCCTCCCTGGTGCTAACTTTGAGGACAGTACGGTCGTATATCCTCCTTGATGCTAACTTTGAGGACAGTACGGTCGTATCTCCTCCCTGGTGCTAACTTTGAGGACAGTACGGTCGTATATCCTCCTTGATGCTAACTTTGAGGACAGTACGGTCGTATCTCCTCCCTGGTGCTAACTTTGGGGACAGTATGGTCGTATCTCCTCCCTGGTGCTAACTTTGGGGACAGTATGGTCGTATCTCCTCCCTGGTGCTAACTTTGGGGACAGTATGGTCGTATCTCCTCCCTGGTGCTAACTTTGGGGACAGTATGGTCGTATCTCCTCCCTGGTGCTAACTTTGGGGACAGTATGGTCGTATCTCCTCCCTGGTGCTAACTTTGGGGACAGTATGGTCGTATCTCCTCCCTGGTGCTAACTTTGGGGACAGTATGGTCGTATCTCCTCCCTGGTGCTAACTTTGAGGACAGTACGGTCGTATCTCCTCCCTGGTGCTAACTTTGGGGACAGTATGGTCGTATCTCCTCCCTGGTGCTAACTTTGGGGACAGTATGGTCGTATCTCCTCCCTGGTGCTAACTTTGGGGACAGTATGGTCGTATCTCCTCCCTGGTGCTAACTTTGGGGACAGTATGGTCGTATCTCCTCCCTGGTGCTAACTTTGGGGACAGTATGGTCGTATCTCCTCCCTGGTGCTAACTTTGGGGACAGTATGGTCGTATCTCTTCCCTGGTGCTAACTTTGGGGACAGTATGGTCGTATCTCTTCCCTGGTGCTAACTTTGGGGACAGTATGGTCGTATCTCTTCCCTGGTGCTAACTTTGAGGACAGTACGGTCGTATCCCTTCCCTGGTGCTAACTTTGAGGACAGTATGGTCGTATCTCTTCCCTGGTGCTAACTTTGGGGACAGTATGGTCGTATCTCTTCCCTGGTGCTAACTTTGAGGACAGTATGGTCGTATCTCTTCCCTGGTGCTAACTTTGAGGACAGTACGGTCGTATCTCTTCCCTGGTGCTAACTTTGAGGACAGTACGGTCGTATCTCTTCCCTGGTGCTAACTTTGGGGACAGTATGGTCGTATCTCTTCCCTGGTGCTAACTTTGGGGACAGTATGGTCGTATCTCCTCCCTGGTGCTAACTTTGAGGACAGTATGGTCGTATCTCTTCCCTGGTGCTAACTTTGGGGACAGTACGATCGTATCTCTTCCCTGGTGCTAACTTTGGGGACAGTATGGTCGTATCTCTTCCCTGGTGCTAACTTTGAGGACAGTATGGTCGTATCTCTTCCCTGGTGCTAACTTTGGGGACAGTATGGTCGTATCTCTTCCCTGGTGCTAACTTTGGGGACAGTATGGTCGTATCTCCTCCCTGGTGCTAACTTTGAGGACAGTACGGTCGTATCTCTTCCCTGGTGCTAACTTTGAGGACAGTACGGTCGTATCTCTTCCCTGGTGCTAACTTTGGGGACAGTATGGTCGTATCTCTTCCCTGGTGCTAACTTTGGGGACAGTATGGTCGTATCTCTTCTCTGGTGCTAACTTTGGGGACAGTATGGTCGTATCTCTTCCCTGGTGCTAACTTTGGGGACAGTATGGTCGTATCTCTTCCCTGGTGCTAACTTTGAGGACAGTACGGTCGTATCTCTTCCCTGGTGCTAACTTTGAGGACAGTACGGTCGTATCTCTTCCCTGGTGCTAACTTTGAGGACAGTACGGTCGTATCTCTTCCCTGGTGCTAACTTTGAGGACAGTATGGTCGTATCTCTTCCCTGGTGCTAACTTTGGGGACAGTATGGTCGTATCTCTTCCCTGGTGCTAACTTTGGGGACAGTACGGTCGTATCTCTTCCCTGGTGCTAACTTTGGGGACAGTACGGTCGTATCTCTTCCCTGGTGCTAACTTTGAGGACAGTACGGTCGTATCTCTTCCCTGGTGCTAACTTTGAGGACAGTATGGTCGTATCTCTTCCCTGGTGCTAACTTTGAGGACAGTATGGTCGTATCTCCTCCCTGGTGCTAACTTTGAGGACAGTACGGTCGTATATCCTCCTTGATGCTAACTTTGGGGACAGTATGGTCTTATCTCCTCCCTGGTGCCGATGTCCATTCATTTCTTCCTGAGTTCATTCACTTCCTCTGACCATTTGCCTATTATCTACCAACTGGTGATGCATTAAAAATGCACCAAGATAGCTGGGTAGAATTACTTACACATTTACAATATCCTTTTCTACTTGTTGGAGAAACATAGAAACTGAGGGCATATTGAGTGGCCAGAGGTTTTACTGTCATGCGGTAATGACTGTATACATTCAAATGTTGTAAGCTTTCGGATATCCTAAAAACTACAATCCATTAACTTAGTTATTTTCTTTTTTGTATGTTTTCAGAAAGTGAATTTCAGTTATTGTGATATACCAAAATGCGGATCAATAACCAATGCGTGTATTTGGACAATGTATTTTTTGACACCCAAACAAATATTTTGTTGTACTGTATGTTTCGGACAGCTGATAATTTTATTATTTTAGGTGTCTCAATATATACAGACATTACGGAAATTGGTGACAGCTGAAATTAGACGGTCAGTGGTAACGAGCTGGGGTTCACAATACAATGTTGTTTTAACTTTCTACTATGCCATTTATTGTACTGTACAGCATCATAGAATATTATTGTATAAATATGGTGCTATAAAAATCAATAAACATTAACATTTACTCTAATGTGGATAACTGCTAGCCATGGTTTGTGCCTCTACAGGTGAATGCAGGCTAGTGTCATTAATTTTGCCAGTTTCATACACACCTGTGGAAGGTTTCCTCACAAAGTCTTGTGACTGTGTACTGAAGCGACCGCGACCGTAAAGGCTCCGCTGTCGACAAAAGAGAGACATCATTAAAACTCCGACAGACAATGATCGTCGAGATCTTGAAGCATTGAACTCAGGAGCCACGTTGTGGAGAGACGTGAACAAAGACATAACTGCCATTAAGTGCAGCAGAATCCTGTTGTGTTCAAACGGACAATAAGACACACCTGTTTAATGCTGAATAAGGCTGACATTTTATTGACATTTCATTGTCGACATTTTACTGCACGGCTCATATTTTTAAACTATTACTATGTATGTAAATGTTTAATTATTATTAATTGTAATTATTATTTTTTTATTTTTTTATAGTATTTAATTATTATACTTTAGTATAATTATAGAAATACTTGATAAAAGCTAATTACACATACAGTGTATTATCAACTTATATGGTTAGGCTGTAACATTTGCAGATTCCCATGCTTGTAAATTAATAGCTTATCATGTCAAAACACACCGGAAGAATGACTCTTGAACATATTTTAACTGTGTACAATATACAATCGGCCATGCTGAAGTCTTTAACAAGATTTCACAAGATTGCCATCCCATGCTGCATGTAAAGGTAAAGGTAAGTTCTTATATGGCGCAGTATCCAGTCCTCAGGACTGCTCAAAGCGCTTTACACTTTACTCCCTGGCAGACCTGTTCAATTCAGGTTCTCTCGGTTGAGAGTCCGAAGCTCTACCCACTGCACCACGGCGCTACACTGCATGCTGGTTTATCAAGAAATCAACCATTGTTCATCAATAATTTTATTTTTAAACATATCTACACTGCTAGCACAACCAATAATTAATCTGTTCCAACCATTTGTTGTCCCCTGTAAGAATAAGTACTTCTTTTTATATCCAACTAACACTGCTCCTTGACTAATGCTGCATTGTGCCCTCTGGTTCTACAGCCATCTTTAACTTTGATGAAAATATTTCTATTGATATTTAAAAAAAAATATTTTATGTCCTGTTAGTCTCCTAGTCTCTAGTGCCATTAATCCACTGTTTGACAGTTTTCATGACTAAGGCTTCTCTCAGTTCTGGATTCAGCTTAGTCATTCTTCTGTGTATTCTCTCCAGCTTATCCTTGTGAGATCTTTTCAAGGCACCCCAAATTGTATAGTGAGCTCATTTTGAGCACGCACGACAAACCAACGTATTTGTACGAATAAATCTGTTTAACCCTTTAGACTGAACAATGTTTTAATGAAATTAACTCCGATTCTCTGCAGCACTCCATGCCACTCAAACAAATTCAACAAGATATGCTCTCAAAGGACCCTAACTCAAAAACGTCCAATATAAACCATACCTCAAGTATCCCTAGTTGTGTGACAAATAAACTAAGGTATAAAATGACATATATACACAATTATCTGGTAGATGGCACCATGTGTATGCGTGGTTAAAGTCACAAAGTTGTGGGCAGTTGATGTCTAGAGAGTTAAAGGACTTTCACCCTGAAATATGAATACATGTTGTACACAGCAACGATCTCTCTGACATTATGATGTGACATTTACATTGTGATTAGACATCACATCGACACTTACACCGCAACGAACAATGCACGCAAACACATACAGCCTTCTAAAAGATACATGCAGCAGATATCATTGTTACAGCAATATGCGTTGAGTAGAAGAGAGTCACAACATGCTGGCAAGCTATGAACTTAGATCATTAGAATAGACACAGCTGTTTAAAGCAGCTTTCAAAGTGAATTGAAACTACATAGTCTTTGCAGTGGCGTCCTGTCCAATATTGTATCATGTTAACGATCTATACTTGGACATGTCACACTTTCATCTAAGCAATTGGTGTATAAAAGGTCACTGCTCACTCCTGCAGGAAAGCCTTCCGTAGCTTCAGGCATCTAGTTCTCATCAAGTTTTTGGTGCTAGAGTTGAACCAAACATTGGATTTACGGCTTTCAAGGCTGACGCACCAACGTTTTTGAATTCCTTCCTTGTTAATGTTAGGAATATGAAATAGGAAACATAGCACATTTTTGCCATCATTTCAACATTTATTTTAACTAAGCTTACCCTCCATACCTGCCTAGCATATCTATCCATACGTTGACAACATTAATAATCCTTACAGATTTCAAAATTGACTAAACATTTTGCTTCGGTGCACCTCTGAACTTGGTTTTTGAAGATTTACATATGAAAGAAGTTAGTAATTATTATTATTATTATAAGTTTTTGGAATGTGTATATATATCATCAGTGAAACCCTCCCATATAACGGTGCAGATGCTTCATCATCAGCATGTTACGAGGGTAGCTGAGGCATCTAGACTGTCGAACATCACCCACTATAACTGCTGATGGCATCTAGACTGTCGAACATCACCCACCATAACTGCAGATTTACTAGATCAATAATAAGGTTTCACAAGAACATCCGAATGCCCCCGACAGTGCCGCATTTAGGACTGTGTGGACCCCTGGGCAGTGATTGGCCGGGTATCATATCATAATAGTTCTCAATCTTCTCTACCTTCTACAAAGGGACTCCACAACAAAATACAACTTTTATCCATTTATAACACCAATTTGCATCGTACTGATGCACTCAACTTACAATATTTCGACCCCAAAGAAATGACCCAAAATGTTTGTGGAGACCCCCATACAAATTATATCGTGGGGGCACCCTGGGCGACTGCCCTGCCCTAAATCAGACACAAGCCCCCCGAGCTGGGGCAATGCAGGGAAACAGGGGAACCAGAGGAGCAGGCTGGGAAAGGGGAATCACCAAAACCACACCTTACAAACCTCTCACTATTAGCAACAGTTCTACCAAGCTTAAGGTTAGTAAAGATAGTATTCTACACTGAAGACCACATTGCGGATTCATCCACCATTACCCACCTAAAGCATCACTAGCAAAAAATGACCCAGGCCTATTCTGCACAAGAGCCAAAATAGCTATCTAGGTCATGTCTCATCAATTTTGAGATTTTGGCAGAAATGTGCACCTTATAGTCTCACCTTTCAATGTCCTATTTATTTTCCTTGACAAATAATCCAAAACTAATCAAATACCTGTATTTACACACAGGGATTAAAAAAACAATAGAAAAAATAAGTGAAAATTTAACCTAATTTCTCTATTTTAGCAAATGAGGTATAATTTTTAAGCAAATGATGTGTAGAATTCACAAACTTACAACTCTCAATTTCACAATTTCGCAACTTAATACCCACTTTCCTGTGGCAGATTACATATGTGATTTTTCCGGTCACTATTTCATGAGATAAGATGGTGAGTTAATATTGGATGTACTACTGCAAAAAATAAAATCTTTCCCTTGGTGGAAATAAGTACACACTAGGCACCACGGCTATTTAGCAGGATGCACCAATATTTCAAAATCAATCATAAGACTGGGTAAAATTGAGGGGGTATCACGTTTGGGTGGATGTGACTGAAAAACAAGGTAAGACATTTTCGTGAATTTCCCACACGAGATCAGTTAGTTACTGTTTCATTCGCTATGGAAGTTTAAAGAAAGGATGGTAAATTTTCCATCCGGTAGGAGAAACCCTATAATGGCCGATAATGTAGAGTGGTGCGTTATCCAGTGCATCTTGGGAAGTACAGGTGTGTTAGTGCAAGAGTGGTGTGTTATCAGGTGCGTTAAGGTGCATTCAGGTGTGCTAGCAAGGTGTGCCGCCACCTACGAAAACTAGCATCTTGTGCACCTTCCAACAAAGGGAGACAAAGAAGTTACCTCGTCATTGTCTGAATCGTCTTTCGCCGGTTCACCTAAATCTACCTCCTTCAAGAAGAACGCCATGTGTTACAATAACGCTTCCAACGCTTATGCAACAAAACAGCCAAACGAGGTTATGTGGAATATCCCAACAAAACTGCGTTTATATATTTCCATTTTTTAAATGTATTCTAACAATATATTAAGTTGTGCAGTGAAGTAGTTTGGCTGAATAAATGTAAAAACGTTTGATATAAATTATTGTTTTACATTATCTACATATTTTGTTTATTTATAAACAAAAATAATAAGCCATTTCTAGCAAACATAGTACACTTTATTCAGCAAAACAATTTCACTGCACAACTTTACATATTATTTATTAGAAGAACATTTTTAAATGGAAATATATTTGTTAATTTTTCCGTGGGATGTTTCACAAAACTATGTTGTTGTACATGATTTTCTCTAAATGTTACTTTCCGTGTTTATGCAAACATAACACGTAAGAACACAACATAAACAAGACATGTGTCAATACAATGCTATAACTAGTGCTTAGTTAACTAAAATAAAAAGCAACATTTGAAACAAAACTCCATACTGTAATGTTTCAACATGCAACACACAAATGGTTTATTAAAAATTCCATAAAGTCCAGGTTATCAGTGTTCAGAGAGATTCGAATCCAAATAAAAAAACACACAAACAAATAAACAATCGTGCAGGGTAGTTATTTATCTTAAAAGTAACATCTATGCTATATAAACATTAACTGATCGCTCGATATGGTGTACATTCCATAGCTAATTCAACCTTGCAGAATGCACGTTTTTTCAGTTACTGACAGAGCTAAGTGTATTTACCCTACAGTGCTAAGTGTACTTGCTAGAGTTACTTACACTCCGGGTGATGCGGCTATGATCTCGAATCGGTGTTACTGGTGATTTATCTAACACCACCTCGGGCATCTTGCTACTGTGCAGGTCGAGCATCGACTGAATGGGTGAAAGAAAGGGCAACTTGTGAATGATAATGTGAATTAACACATCAAACAACATCTAATGCTGCTTTTTAATCACCTCGTGCTTACTGTGAATATGACTTAATGAACTCCAAAGTTCAGAAGCAGCCCAACTTCATTACCAGTAAATTTATGCAACTGGGTCATGTAGGGGTCACAAAGTCATACTTACTCAAAGTAAGAGGTGATTGGAATGCAACAGGCTACACCCACTCGTGAAAGCCTTACCCATGCATAGACCACACCCACTTATGTAGGCCACACCCACTTGCATAGGCCATACCCACTGTTGTAGGCCAAGCCCACTTGCATAGGCCATACCCACTGTTGTAGGCCACGCCCACTTGCATAGGCCATACCCAGTGTTGTAGGCCACGCCCAATCACTGCTTATTCCAAATGACTATGTACTTGTGTTACCTGCAAAATTGCTCTAAGTGACTACAAACTTGTGTTGCTTGCCCTAACACCCCTAAGTGACTATACACCTGCTCCAAGTGACCACACACTTGCTCCAAGTGATTACACACTTTCTCCAAGTGATTTCACACTTACTCCAAGTGACCACACACCTGCTCCATGTGACTACACACATATTCCAAATATTTACACACCTGCTCCTGCTCACTACACACCTATTCTGGGTGACTACATACCTTCCCTAAGGGACCACAAACTTGCTCTGATTACACACCTGTTCCGAGTGACTACACACTTGCTTAGGGTGACTACACACCTGCTCTGGGTGACTACACACCTGCTCCAAGTGACTACACTTACTCTAAATGACCACACACCTATTCCAGGTGACTACACACCTGCTCCGGGTGATTACACACCTGTTGTGGGTGACTATGCACATGGTCCAAATGACCACGCGCTTTCTCCAAATGACCGCACACCTGCTCCAGGTGACTACACACCTGCTCCAGAGGACTACACACCTGCTCCAGAGGACTACCTACTTGTGCGACATGTTGAGAGCCGAGGGAGGTGGTGCGACAGTGCATGGCGGGCATCGGAGCCACCTCCTCCAGTCGCTCTGAAGGTTCCTCCTTCAGTGGGTTAAACTAAAGATAACGAAACATAATAAAGCGGGTGACATGCAGGCAGACGATGACAAAATTTATGAGGAAAATAACGACGAAAATCAAGCTGACGACAACATTTACGGAAAAAGTAAAATGTGCACCTCTCCAATGCTTGGTTGTAAAAACAGGACTTTGGTGGCACTAAATGAAAGTGCAAGAAATCACCCAAAAGATGTTTCCAGTAAAGCTTAGGGCCTATATGTGTATGTCCTTTTAATGAGGATAACACCAATTTCTAAATGTTTTCATTTGTTTGTTTAACTTCAGTAATTTCAAACTGTTGATTGGCCGTACCACTGAGAAGATAGAGTCAAATAAAATTTAATTTCCTGCTGTTTCAAATTCCCATGTTCGTACCTGCCTTATCAACATGACCACTGGCCATGGAGTAATGTTATGTTGCGTGTGCATTCGTGTATAATTGTGTTACAATTAAGTTACGTGTATACCATAAAAAGTTGCCCAGTATTGAAGACGTGCACATATAATGACAAAAACCAAATTGAAGCAACGTATTGAAAGAAATTGGCAAAATACAAATAAACAACACTATCAAAATTAAATTTAATGTCCTTATGCACGTGTAATTTATGATGGATAATCAACTATCTTATCTTGTCCGTGTTCAACCTATCCTTGTGACATACACAGGTAAGGTTCTAACATAAATCGGTTAAGTCCAACAATATTTTGGTATTTTGTACATTAGCATGCATTAAATCAAAAAAACTTTCTTTGTTAGTAGTAAAATAACTCTATATAAATAACATACAAATGATAGTTATTTTAATTGTTAATTTCTTACCAGATTCCGTACAATTTGTTTGCCAAGAGTGTCTTTAGTAAGAAGCCACGATGCATCCTACCCTAAAACTACCCTAGAACTACACCATCAAGTACAAGACCACCACTAAATGAGTGTGAACACGAGTTTAATAGAAACTGCTACTACGCATGTTGCCATGGAAACGTACACGGAGTGGCAGAGAGAGCGTGGAACGTGAATGAGACAAGCGACTGATGCGAGCGGGGCGTGTGTACCGCGGGGGTCGCACCGGGGTGGAGGGCAGGGACTATGGAGACAAACAGGGATTAGTAACAAGGGATGTTCCCAACACCTGCATCTAAATAAATAATAATAATCATATTCTTTATATAGTGTCAGATCCAAATTTTTGTGTGGCGCTTCATAACCTATTACTGATCTTGTCGTTAGTGTGATATTGTATACTTAAAACTGTCATCATAAAAGTGACACACTGGGACACTTTCACCGGTGTGTCACCGAAATAGTGTCCTCTGTGATATGGCGGTAGATTTTAGCATTTTGAAAAACCTCCTTAAATGTAACAACCGATTCTGTTTAATGGTGGATTTCCTTATGAGCCCGTTGTCTCCGTGAAACAGGCCCAGGCCAAATCATGCAAATGATATCCTTATGAGCCTGTTGTCTCAGGGAAACAGGCCTAGGCCAAATCATGCAAATGATATCCTTATGAGCCCGTTGTCTCAGTGAAACAGGCCCAGGCCAAATCATACAAATGATATCCTTATGAGCCTGTTGTCTCAGGGAAACAGGCCCAGGCCAAATCATGCAAATGATATCCTTATGAGCCCGTTGTCTCAGTGAAACAGGCCCAGGCCAAATCATACAAATGATATCCTTATGAGCCCGTTGTCTCAGTGAAACAGGCCCAGGCCAAATCATACAAATGATATCCTTATGAGCCCATTGTCTCAGTGAAACAGGCCCAGGCCAAATCATACAAATTATATCCTTATGAGCCCATTGTCTCAGTGAAACAGGCCCAGGCCAAATCATGCAAATGATATCCTTATGAGCCCGTTGTCTCAGTGAAACAGGCCCAGGCCAAATCATACAAATGATATCCTTATGAGCCCGTTGTCTCAGTGAAACAGGCCAAGGCCAAATCATGCAAATGATATCGAGCACGGTTTTTTCAAATACAGTACCGGACAACAAATTTGGCCAAACTGACGGCAAGGCCTTTCGTGCATTCGGTGGGGAGTCATCATTAATATGGCACGGCCAATTTGGTCATGAACTATTGTTAAATTTCAAAGGTATAACTGCCAGTTCCCAAGGCAAAAAAGGCTGCATGGCTGCCACAAACTTTGAGGTCTGACAAGGTTTGTGTCCAAATGGCAGCTATATTGAAATGCAATTTGTTTTAGAATTTAGATTGACAAGAAAAGGGTACTAATATGTTCACGTGTCATCTACAGGCAGGTGTTGAAAACATCACAATGAAGTAGAACTATTGGTCAAGCTCTCAAAACATAATTTCTCAAAAAAATGTACATAATGTATAATGAAATGTACATAACTTTTGTATAGACTGACACTGTACAATTTGCCAAATCCTTTTCAACAAAAAGCCAACTTACACATATGATTGGCTTCATTTCAAAATTTTGGGTATGTGTGAACTGGGTAATTTATATTGGCTTTGCAAAAGGAATGGTTTTCTTTGAAACGATGTTTTGTTTGAAAGCTGCAGACTTGAGAGCTTGACTAAAAATAAATTAATAAAAAATACAAATACATAAAAGTATATCGTTGTGAAAGCTGCCTATGAATTTTGTTGTTGTGATTTGTGAAAATTTTGTGAATAACTTTTCTGATTTTAACTCGTGTTCATTTGAACATCGTTTTCTTGTAGTTTCAAAGTGAAGTTACGAGAAACGGGTGTTTAGTCAGTGATGTTTTGTATCAATTACTAACAGGCAGAGATTGTAGCGGACAAGGTGTACTTTAACTGAAGGTGAGTAACCAGACTTGTAGTTTACAACAGTAGACAGCTTTCACACTCCCATAGAAATCCTGTAAGAGGCGAACGCACAAGTTCACAAATCCCAAAATATGTTAAACATTATATGATTTATAGTATAAAATAAAGAAATTGCTACAGTGGCACCATCTGGTGGGTGAAACATGTTAATGCAAACTGGCACTAAGAGCCATTTTGAAGAAAGTAAAGAGTCCCCCACTACGTGTTATGAGGGAGGGAGGGTTGAACCATTGCTAAACGAATACATTTATTTGCAGTTTGTGAACTTGTGAGACCATCTCTGATACAGCAATCCAAGAGACCGCCACAAATTGACATGATTAATCGGGTGGACCCAGGGCAAAAAAAATATCAAAACTTCACAATGAGAACTGAAATGCCTGGTGATTCCAGAAACAAAATTAGAAACTTAGAAAACAATATTTATGAATATTCCGTGTTGACTCAGTTGTGTTCTTCCTTCGTTCCTTTTATAAATGAATGGCGCTATTTTATGCACCTTTACTGGTATCACAATTAACAACCGGATATATGAATTTGTACACGAGACTTTAATTTGTTGATTTCAAAGGCGAGTTTAATTAAACCTGATCATATTATTTGCCCATTTCTCCCACCGGGTCCACGTAAAGACATCTACAAAGTCGTACACGATCATACAGTTGTCTTTGGACAACATTTTGCCCGTGAAATAGGAAGATGCAAGCGCGAGACAAAATGTTAGGGTCCAAAGAAAAGTGTGCTGATATAGAACAGATAGAATAATATAACGTGTGTGAATCACTAAAAGGGCTACAGTCGTTCCAACAATAACGCTTGCTTAATGTCTCATAGACACAGAGTCAAACAACAGAGTGCAGTTGTTATTTCTATAGTTAGTGTCTACATGAGTAGGAAAACAAGCTGTGACATGTGATAAGCAATGAAATAAATAACTCATGATGTATGTCTACTTCAGATAACTCAAGTTATACATATATGGGTAAATAACTCTATACATACACATATATAACTGGAACTACTCAAGATAAAATTACATAACTACAAATTAAATAACTCAAGCTACACCAGTACAAATTAGGCTGACTCTTCTAACGTATCAATGAATTGTTCATAATTTCACAGTAATTTAACATGATAGTGTGTAATATGTGTACAGACAGTGTGTACACAATATGTACACAATATGTACACATCACGCTAGGCAATGTGAGTGCAGGAAAGGCAAAGCATTGGAGACACAGGCGTGCCAATTACGTCATGTGTGAAGTGGGGGAGGTCTCATTGTAGGGATACATCAGTACGTCATGAGGGGAGGGCGGTATCACTATGTCATGCGGAAGGGAGGGAGGTTGCCTTGTAACATTCGGGGAGGGAGCCATGCAAACTGGGAATACATTCCACTATCCCATGCAGGGGGGGTAGCCTTGCAATGGGAACATTTTCATGCAGGAAAATGAGATACGAATCTACCTCTTCCTCGGAGAGCGTCATCATTTCGAGTGACATGTTATTGTCATCGCTGACACTGCTGTGGCTGCCGAAATCAGGGCTGTGGATGGGGGACGACTCAAGGAACGGGTGGAGGGAATTGGAGGGATAAGAGGGGGAGAAAGGGGAAGAAGGAGAAAAAAGATTGTCTGGGGATGATTCATGAGGGGGCAGTATTGGTTCGTCAAACGGGTTGAGATAATCAGGCAGGGCCGACAGCTGATGGAAGGGGCTGGGTTTGGACGGGGTAGATGTAAAGGGGTTAGCAGCGGCTGCCATGGCCACCGGGGAGTGGTGTGGACGGGAATGTCGACCTGTCATACGGGGGGGTCTCTATGGAGGGAGAAAGAAAATTATACGGTGAGACGTTTATCAAACACAACAAAGGGGAATATATCAACAAAACTGTTGCTGTTAAAGTCACATTCTGAGGTAAACTACCACTTTTAACTGTTATTAGGAAATGTATGTACAACATGAATATATTTACTTATTTGATTATAACTGCTACCATACACTTCATCACTTTGGCATCGACGTAATTCGGAAAATTATGCTTTTTCTAAATTACTGGCCACCAGGTCCGACCAGTGGAATAATAAACACATGACATGCGGATATAATTGTTTGTCTTTTGTGCCATTTTATCATAAAATTGTACATTATGTGAAAGAAACTTTTTAAAGAGTTAAGGAAAGTGATATATAATGTATATAAGTTGTTTCACTGGAAATTTTTATTTAAAAGATGGCCGATCTCAGAATGCAACTTTAATATGTAATGATACATAATGCAGAAACATCTGGGGTGATAAATGCAGAACGTTCACTGCAGTTCAATGTTTAATGACTATAGTTATTTTCCAAATCGGTGTCATTTCACACTTTTGCTTCAAACATTTATCTGCATTCTGAATCAAATTGATAGCAACAAAAGACAGCTGTCAATGTTGTTAGTTACAAAGAAAGCAGTTGAAAAATTACATGTAAAAAGATTTTTATCTAATGGCATGTTTGCGAATTGCATTTTTCTGTAACGCTACAAGATGGAGGCACGAATATTGTTTGATTTTACACTCCGCCAGCCCTTGAGAACAATCAGAAATGTACGATTTTGAAACAGCTGAAATAATGCTGCCAACAAACAAGGGTCACAAACAGGCTTAAAATACACATTGAATCGGATTGTTATTGGTTGTGATTTACTGCATGGAAATAAGAAACTCTGATCTATTTGTCTTATCAAAATTGCTCGGTACAATGCACATCAGTGTTGATCTTCATTATTCACCACCATTTCAGTGACAACGCAGAAATAAATAAAGGGGTACGCAACAACGTTAATAAAAAGTGAGTAACAACAACATCAGGCAATAATGGGTAATCACAAAGACCGGCTGATCTCGAGCAGAATCTGAACACGTGGTTGGAGATAGAAAGAGGTACTCGTGGACATGTCCACGAGTACCTCTTTCTATCTCCAACCAAGCAGAATCTGAACACGTGGTTGGAGATAGAAAGAGGTACTCGTGGACATGTCCACGGGTACCTCTTTCTATCTCCAACCAAGATCTGAACACGTGGTTGGAGATAGAAAGAGGTACTCGTGGACATGTCCACGGCATAGGTGAGTGAAAGCAAACTTTCTGGAAGAAAAATGTGCTCGCTTTCACTGGATTCCTTCAATGAATCGCGCAATTTGTGTCATTGTGCACGTGGGGGAACATAGCACATTTGAGGGAAGCACTGTGTGGTCCACTCAAACCTGATGTTCCTGACATGAACCATTGCAAACTGGCACAGTGGCAGTCTAGTGTCGCGGGCCATGACACTAGTGTAGAAGTCATGCGAGCGATGCAGAAGAGAAAAATGCCAGATGCTGGCAGTAGAGTCACATGAACGCCAGACACTAGCAGAAGTGAGACAATGGTGCAGAAGTCATGTGAATGACTCAAGCAGTGAAAGACTAGTGCAGCAATCTTGTGAATGACTTAAGAAGTGACACAAGTGCAAGGGAGACAATAGTGCAGGGAGTCATGTCAATGACTCAAGAAAGACACAAGTGCATGAGTCATGTGAATGCCTCAAGAAGTGAGACACTAATACAAGAAAGACACACTAGTGCAGGAGTTATGTGAATGACTCAGAAAGTGAGACACTACTGTGGCAGTCATGTGAATGACTCAGTAAGTCAAACACCAGTGGGGCTGTCATGTGAATGACCCACGTTGACATGATCCTGCTGGTCGGCATTGCTGCTCGCATGACTAGACACGGACGATTTGCGACTGTGATCGGCGGAACTGGGGGCGACAAACGTGGGGTAGGTAGGCAGGAGACCAGGCAGGCCTTGGTGCTAGAAGACAATGTACACTCCAACTGTCACCAGTCTCACTATTAATGGTAATCATTCACTATCTCATTGTTGTCAAACGTTACATAGTCATCACAGCCCTGCCTCGTAACTGTTGGGATAGACACTGCTCTTTGCTTACTCATGATGATGCACTGTTTCTGCGACATAAATAGTCTGGGGAACGTCTTAGTGACGCAATCAGTCTTTACCTTACACATGTTAAAATACCTTTACTTATTTTCTATTTACTTTACTACTGCTTGCACATTCAAGCTGGTTTTACCGGGATACACACTGCATTATAAACACCTAATTTAATACGATTTATTATTATATTCAGTTTATTTACTAAATTGCCTAAAAAGCATGTCGGTGACATAAAAATATGTAATTTTGAATATGTATTAGTTAAAAAAGAAAGGGTTAGCGTGGTATAAACATGTTTTTATTTTCACATCACAAAGCAGAGAAACCACAACAAACGAAACCATGAAAACCAAAACCGAAAGTTTAATTTTCCCAAACGAAGAACTGGGAAGAGACAACTGGGAACGAAAGAGGGGAAGAACGTACAGTTTTGTTGGGGGGTGTTTTCTCCGGGAGGGGGCTGGTTCTTCCCCCGAGGGACGACTGCGTCAGGGAGCTGACGTTGGAGCTCTGGTTGCTCGCGAGCGACTCCCGACTGCGAGACAGATCCGTTTTACTGCTCGACTTCTTCAGTTTCAGTTTGCCACCTGCTCACAAATGTGTACAGCAAAATACGTGACGGGTCATGACAGTTCAGACCTTAAAGTACATTTTGGCGGTACATAGTTATGAATACCATGTAAAAGGAAAACATTTAAGTGTTGCAATGTTATCAGTGACATCCATGTCAGTTAATTTGTTGCAAAGTTATGGGTGATTAAATGGACAGCCATACACACTAAAAACACAAGTTTTAAGATGAATACCATTTAAGCTATTAAATTAAAAACACACATTAATCAAAACACTTCAAGATAATAATTCCAAATTGCATTTTTCAAATTGGTGGCAAATTGTTTGCCGTTTCTATAAATAAAATTTTCACCCCACAAATGTATTTCGACTTTTCCTCACTTTTGTGAAATGTTCCTTCTGATATGAACTGATGTGGTGTGTCACATGTTATATTATTCCACATAAGTTTCTGTGCAGCAAGTGCTCGATAATGTGGCATTATTTTTAATGCAATATAAAATCCATACCTTCAGATCATAAAACAAAATGTAGATAGGTAAGTTTTGTTTTTGTGTTATACGTTAGTGAATGTATTTTAAATATGGCTTACATTTCAGATTAATTATTGCTGGTACGGTTTAATATAATCATGTTGTTATGCCTGCATAATACTGCTCGTATGTAAGGAATCAGAGCAATCTCGACTGATTCCATCTCGACTGATTCCATTCCATTCTCTCACCACCAACAATAATATGACGCAGAAATGCCGCTGACAGGTAGAATAACACAGAAAAGTTTTTAAAATGTTTGAAAATAAACAATAGATCAACCCACTATATTTACTACTCATTTATCTGAGGGGTAATTACACATAATGCACCCTCCCTTGTCCACTTACCCATCGAGTGTGCCAGTGACTTTATCGACTTTGGTTTCTTGAGCACGCTAAGACTCAAAGCACTACTTGAAAGACTTGTTTTCGACAGCGTCGCCGTGGATGCTGCAGGAGTACTTTGAACGATGAAGGTCACCTTGGCCTCGATCTCGCCGCGATCCTTGGCGGGTTTCTTTGAGTCGGGCTTGTTCCGTAGCGTGTACCACCTGTGCAGGGACCGTATCATCATGTACAACCAGAACAGACTTGATAAGGGACCATCTCAATGATGTTTCTATTGCATATACTAATTTCATGTACGAAACTAAACTTCAGATTTAACATGGGTCATGACTGCATGTTTGCGAACAATGCTTAAAGCTTCTTAAATACAATCTGACGGGATTTATACCTTCAACATATTGAATCCAGTAATAAGAACAATATATACCATGGTAAACATATGATGATAAGTAAAGAACAGACTGTGTATCTTTAAAACATTACAAATATATGTAATATGTCATCTGCAAAGCAAAGGGTGTACAGCGTATTATGTTGCAAAATTTCTATTCCACAGATCACATCTTTAAATTATACCTAAATTGTTTAAATATCATCAGTTTTTGATTTTTTGTTTTATTACTAAAATTGAAACAAACTTTTATAAGAGAAACAAGGTCATTTTGACACGCACTGTATTCTTTTTTAATTTGTGAGTTTGTAAATGCTTTATTTGATTAATTTTGGATTATTAATTTTGTAGAGGCAAATACTGGATACTGAAAGGCGTGATTACACGGTATGCATTTCTACCAAAATAACAAAATTGATGAGACTTGATCTAGTTAGCTACTTTTAGCTCGTGCGAGAATAGGCCGGTGTGACTTAACACCTGGTTCGCTGTGACAAGTCACATGTATGAGAATGAAAACTGACATAAGACGCCCTACCTGCTGCGGGGGCGTTCGTAGATCTGGAACTCATCGAGGGGGAGGGTGATGCAGCCAAGGAACTGGTCCAGTCCTAGCAGGTTGCGGTGGAACACGGTCAGTTTGATCTCTCCTGCCTTCTTGTCCGGAATCAAACTGAAACACAAAGCAACAGCGGTCGTTCCCTTGTCACCAGGCCTTTATGTAGGGCCACATTTTTACCAGTCCAAAAATGTCCCAGTAGATTCGCACATCTGCACACGCACATACAATCCAATATAAACATGCATACACATGCGTAGTATACAATAATGTATGCACACACAGGTAGTAAACACATTTTAAATGCATAATGGATATAAATAAGAGGGAGAATCAATAATGTTATATTTTAGCAACTCAGCTCAAATTTCCACCTGTTCAAAACAGACTCAGACCGTCCAAAAAGATGATAAGGCAATGCACCAGGCTCATCTGACATTACATGAAAAGTTAGATTGTATACAAGACAAGTTATTAAAATGCTATTATCTTGCACTTATTAATTTTGCCAACTAATTTGTAGGTAATACAGATTGTGAAGTTCTTATTACATTTGTAGTACCTAGTAAATATATTTCGTTATGAAAAAGCATATTTACGAACTTCATATTGCGTGGCACAATTAGCCCTGCTGACTTGTACTGCCAACATCCATTACTGCAGTGACTGAGTGAGTGTATCGCATCAGTTCAATGTATTATCAAACACTATTATCAAAATTCAACTACTGTGAAGCAAAAGAAGAAGAAGAAGAATTTGTTTTATTTGACCCAGACATTTCAAATAATTCATACAATACATCCATGTAAAAAAAATTAATAATACAAATACATAACCTTATAGTAAACATTGCATAATGTATGATAAATAACGAAAAGTAGGGTCAGGAGACTCCTCTAAGACTATGGTAGTCGCTATCGAATCAATAACTGAATCAATACATCACCTAATCAAATTCTTCCAGAATAAGAAGAAACCCATACTATGTATGCATGTGTGTAGTGTGAGCATGTGTGTAGTGTGAGCATGTGTGTAGTGTGAGCATGTGTGTAGTGTGAGCATGTGTGTAGTGTGAGCATGTGTGTAGTGTGAGCATGTGTGTAGTGTGAGCATGTGTGTAGTGTGAGCATGTGTGTAGTGTGAGCATGTGTGTAGTGTGAGCATGTGTGTAGTGTGAGCATGTGTGTAGTGTGAGCATGTGTTTAGTGTGAGCATGTGTTTAGTGTGAGCATGTGTGTAGTGTGAGCAAGCTTACATGTTTATTGAGTTTGTCGTTTAGGCACTGTTTTGTACTGTATCAAGTTGACAGGTGGTTGTCGGTTCTTAATTTTGCATAAATATATAGCAATTTTGCCTGGTGCATGTTTCTTGATAGTTTTGTAAAAAGTAAAGTTTAACATACTTGGCAAATCCTTGTGAACTGTGTGTACTAAGCTTTTCTTTGACAATATCAGGAATGTTATTTAGTAAAAGTGGTAAATTATGCCTAAGGCATTTCTTAGCAAATTCATGTTTATTTTTATAAATGTATATTTTATTCTTGACTCTTGTATCGTGATTATGTACCTCATAGTTAAACATTATCTTCCAGTTTTGTAAATAAACTGGTAAGTCATTGTGTAAATATTTATAGTAAAATTTTAATTGTTGTAATTTAAGAATGTCATCTACTTTTAACAAGTTGAGTTTTTTGTGAAGTGGTTCTGTGTGGGAAGTATAATTACTTAAAGTAATAATTCTCAGGGCTTTTTTTAAGTTTTATTATTCTATTTGATTGAAAGCCCCACACCATGATGCAATAATTAATGTGTGGCACTATTAAAGAATTATGTCATATTATTTTAATAATATTAAAATAATATTCATATTATGAAGAGGTAACACATGTTTCAATTTATTTAAAATGCCAATTTTTTTAGAACAAACATTTGATATTTTTTCAGTGTGCTTTTTCCAGTTTAGATTTGTATCTATAATTAAACCCAAAAAATTAAATTCTTTGACTTGTTCAATATTTACATTGTCTATCTTCAGAGTAAATGTCTGTATATTTTTCTTTGACTTTTGAAATGTCATGTATTTCGATTTTGCTATGTTTAGCGATAATTAATTTATTTTGAGCCATTCATTTATTTTTAAAAGTTCTTCATTTATTAAGGATTCTAAATTTTCGTCATGTATGTTATCGGTGAAATTGTTTAGTGTACTTGATAGAGTTGTATCATCACCATAAATTATGAAATTAAACATTTTACTGACTTGTGCAAAATCATTGATATATATGATGAATAACGGGGGTCCTAAGATTGAACCTTGTGGTACACCTATTGTTACTGATAACATATTTTATTTTATATTGTCACTTTCCGTATATTGTTTACGATTTGTTAGGTAACTGCTGAATAAGTTCAGATGTGTTCCATGTATACCATAATATTTCAATTTGTCAATTAAAATTAAATGGTCAATGGTATCAAAGGCTTTGGAAAGATCTAGGTAAATATCCATTTTGGTTATTATTCTATCTATTAATTCTAGTGCTGCGTATTTAGTTGAATGTTTAGGTCGGAATCCATACTGATGGTCAAAAATAAGCTTAGAGTCTTTTAAATAAGATGATAATTGGTCAAAAATAATTTTTTCAAGTACTTTTGAAATAGCTGGTAGAAGAGATATGGGTTTATAATTATTGAATACTGCTGGCTCACCTTTTTATAATTTGGAATTACCTTAGCAATTTTTAGTTTATCAGGGAATATTCCTGTGGTTAATACTTGATTTGTTAATAAAGTTAAAGATTTGGTTAGTGCAGGTTCAAGCATTTTTAGCAGTTTGGTAGAGAGACCATCACATCCACAGCTATTTTTGTTGGGTAGATTAATTATTGTTCTCTTTATGGTATCTTCTTCAACATATTTAAATGTAAAATTACAGTTTACTATTTTATTTAGATAATATGAATGATCATGAATGCCTTTGTATTTAATATCATTAGCCAGATTACTACCTATATTGGTAAATAATGTATTGAATTTATTTGCAATTTATAATTTGTCTGCCACAATAGAATCGGATTCTTTAAAATATTTTGGATATGATTTATTAATTTTATGTTTAGACAGGATTTCATTTATAGTTTTCCAAGTGTTTTTTATATCAAATTTAAATTGATTAAAACACTTGTCAAAATATGATTGCTTTGCTTTGTGAAAACATCTTTTCAAAATACTATTGTATGTTTTTAGATTAATCAATAATATGCCATATTCAGAAGATTCAGGGTTTATGATTTTTAATTGTTTGTAAAGTTTGTCTCTGTATCGTATTGAGGTTAACAAGCCTTGAGTTATCCATGTAGATTTTTTATGTTTATATCGAGATCGTTTGATGTATTTTACACCCCATAATTATCAACACAAATCCTTTTATGTACAGAATACAACTTGTATTAAAATTATCAATGCAAATATGTGCTTGTGCCATCTAGAATAGTTTACAAGTAATCCCCAGATGGCAGCACTGTGACACTACTTGTGCATCTGCTGACAATAATCATAACACATTACTGGCCAACAACTTGTTAAACAAGACACGTCATTTCTGATGTATAAATTTAAGGTTCATCTCATGCTGTGCTGTATAAATGTTGCGAGTGGTAAATTACACGAGAATGCAGAACATCTGGCCTAAATACAGAAAAACATTGCTCCCGGCCTCCCCCCTCAATGGGATATCACACCATCCCTCCTGATCTCCATATAAAAGTCACATTCCTCTCTATAACCAAATAACACCCCGTCAAATCCTAAGGACACGGTTAGTTCTTTGTTATATTTGCAAGGACATCCGCAATGATGGATGTGGCAGTGACGGTAACAGCTGGCATACATCACCCTGTTAAACGAAGAGACTTCTTCCCTATTCAAAGAAATGGAGTTGAACACAATGGCGTCATGCTTGGTTGACGAAGCGTGACCGCCAGAAAGGCTGAAGGTAGCATCAACAGTCACGACTGGATGAACTACTGAGCATGAACTACTGAGCATGCAACAGAGGGGGGCAGCGTGACACGATGTCATCAATAGGACCGCTGATGTCGCCCTGGGGTAGTGACAATGGGGCGTCGACCTCGGCTATAGACACAGACAATCACCCGGGCGCACATTATGATCGAGGAATGTCACTCTAAACCACGCCGTAACTTTGCTCAGCACATTTTAACAACAAGACAACAATATGTTGTGCACCTAACAAATGGCACAATGTCACTATTGACTTCTAATGGGTGGCAGACTAGGAATGTTATTTATTTAAGGGCTGTGGGGGAAACTTCTTGATGGTGTTAATTCTGATATATTTTTATCTGATAATAACAAAGTTAGACTTTTCCGTCGGGCCGCCATTTTAGGTGCCCTTCGTACAAAACAAACCGTAAGAAGTTATCTTTTATTCCCGCTGCCATCAGTCTTTTTAATGATGTGAAATGACTGTAGTGTGTGAGTGTTCTATATATTTAGTGGTTACAGTGTGAAGAAATGCACTCCACGTGTTCATGTGATAAATTATTCTTTTTTGTGAATTTGTTTACATGAGCCAGTGATACGCTGTTACCTATATTATATTTTTATATTTTATATATACATATATAAAATAATAAAATATAACATAGGTAACAGCGTATATATATATATATATATATATATACATATATATATAAATACATTTTTATACACTGTGCCCACCCAAATGACAATGTAATTGTCCTTACAGGGATGAATAAAAAGTTGTGTTGTATTGTATTAGTATAGATGTGGAATGGAAAGCAACATGAGTTTATAAAAAAAATAACAAACAATCTCATCTAATACAGAACACCTTTACTTGCGTAATTTCACTAAATTTGCATAATTTCACTGTGCAAACAACTAATTGTACACTGGACATAATGAGGACATAAACGTCACTTTAAAAACACCTGTTTGACGCATGACGAGTTTCTGGAAACCTGGGGGGCCACAGGCTGTTTCTAAGTAACGTAAAACACAGCTGCGTGCGTCACCTCCACTTCATAATAACAAACAGCAGCTGTAGAATGTTTTTATTACCCCTAGATGACAGAGTACAAAGTGGTGCATAACGTAAACAAACCAACCCCACACTTATTTGTCTCCCGTTCACACCTAGCTGGGACCCACTCCATACAGACCACTTATCTATTCATCAGCGCACCAAATGTGGTCATTATGACAAATAATAATAATAATACGACCTTTCGCTGAACCATAAGTCTCGCCACTACGAAAATATCTACAGGTGCAAGAACTTTCGACAACAGAATACGTATGTGGATGTTTCAAGGACTACACATTTAAAATAACATTAACAATGTATTAATGTAATATGTTTAAAGCAGTAATATTGATGATAAATAACTATACATATACCATAACATAAAAACTAGTTAAAAGTAAATACTAGATACTAGATAAGTACTGACAACTAAATCCTTTACATAATGCTTTACATATTTTGGAATTTGCAAACTTATGCTGCGTTCTATCGCGAATACAACTTGGTGAACTCAAAGGTTCAAAAGCAGCCCGACTTCACCACAAAATTTATTCAGTTGGGTTACGTAGGGGTCACAAACTTGTATTTACCCTAAATATGAGCTTACAAGAACACAGCATTATGTGACCACTCAATAGAACATTAACTTATAAGGAACAACTATAAAATCCCTGTTCTGGCATGCACCGTGTTCTGTACCCAAGTATTACAGGTAACAGCTTGACCAGGTCCCAACGTGTTAATAAAAGTGAGAGAACGCTCTACACCAACTCAGACCAGTAGAGTCTTGGTAGTTACATAGTAGTTATTACTACATGATTGGATTGTATTCAGCCTTACGGCATTATTGGCTGATTTATGCAGGCCAACACTGAATGAACTAAGAAGGTCTTGGCTGGTTGCCCTTTAGTGACCACAGGTATGGTCACACCGAGGTCTCTGGTCATGCCTCAGGCTACCACATTAAAGTAAAGGTAATTTCTTATATGGCGCAGTATCCAGTCGTCAGGACTGCTCAAAGTGCTTTACACTTTACTCCCTGGCAGACCTGTTCAATCGAACACCATATCGACTTCTCTGGGAAGCATTCAGCCACTCTGCAATGAATGCGTGAAGACTATTCATATGCAGATATCCACCACTGTCTATAGCCAGGTACTCATACCACTGAGTGAACTGGAGCAACATGGAGTGAATTAACTTGCACAATGTTCGAAAACGCAGCACAGGATTCAAACCCGGGTTCTCTCAATTGAGTCTGATGCTCTAGCCACTGCGTTCCGTACGTTCACAAACTTCGGAAAATCATATCATTTCATACTGGTTCAAACTAGCCTCCAAAACCACAGCCATACAGATACAGACACAGACACAGTTACAGATGTGACATGGTTGCCATGGCATCACCCACCATGCTGCCTGGTTCAGATATCCACAATACTGTCAATGTGCATTAATATTTGTTCTGTCTGACAGGTGACGCCACTGTGTCAATTTATTTCCCTCGCAATACATGGTGGCGACCAACCCAACATTCACTCATACACAACGCTTTACATTTGTTGGGACTGCAAATCTATGCAACCACCCCGTGTCCCAACGAACAACACTGGGGAAATGACCACACTGCTGGTTCATACCTTCACATGGACCCCCAGTACATCAACTACAAAATACATTCTAGTGTAGAAATTCACCCCAACGATCTGGTATATTCGTGACATGTAATCAGTCACACAGGCCTCATTGTCGTTATTAAATCTACTTAACAAGCACAACCAGAAGGTCAACACACAGCTGAACTTCGCTTTATGGTCAGTGTGCTTGTCGTTGTTGCAATTACCGTCATTCTGCGACAGTCCCAAATTATTTCTTTATGTTTAACTAATGCAACGGAACTTCACTATTAAGGTCACTCTAGGGACTGTGACGCAGTGACCTGAGTAGCAAGGTGGCAACATTAGCGGGACTCATTTCTCGTAATACATTATTTTATGGAAATAACTATCCTATGGTGAAATTGACTGCAAGGTGGCTGTATTACAGAGGTGGCTGTATTAGAGGTGGCCATAAAGTGAGGTTCGACTGTATAGGAAAATAGTTCTGCTATTATGATCACCTCATTACCCAGGTCACTTTGCCACAGTCTTGAGGGTGGTCGTTATAATAAGGGTGCACTGCACTTATTACAGCAAGCTTACTACCTTGGGGTCAATATAACGTGTCAGTGACAGTCACATTCTTGCCATAGCTATGGCCAGATTTTGGCATGAGCAAAATATGCTCTTTGTGTGCACCAACTCAATTAATTTTAGGGCTGAATTTCGTTTTTAAACTCTTCACTTTCTTGACCTTTACTGTAAACATTTCCCTGACCAGCGGTCAGTGAAAAAAAATGACCACAAGGACTGGACACCCCACAGGCTATTACATGTGTGGACACGACGGACTAGACATTGTGTAAATAGCTCTGGCTACGCCTGGTCACTCAACTCAACTTACCCAGGCCAATAAGCTCTGAACCACATGCACAATGATGGCTATGAATTTCACATCACCATTTCTGATCATACACATATCAAAATATTTCATAACCATGAGCCATCTTGCGAACGACATAAAACATATTAAATCGTGAAACAAAAAATTACAGCTGTTTTGTTAATTTGGCTGGATAAAAACTAATACAAAATGGCTAAAACTAAATGAAAAATATGCCAGAATGAGCTCCGAAACTACCTAAGTTCACGTTTGATCCAATCAAGGATGGTTGTTCACGCTTCCATCTGACCCTGTTTTAAAGCGACCTTATTCTGTTACCCAGAATCCTCCTCTCACACCGTGGATGATATCAGTATTAACAGGAAGTTTGCTGAATGAGCTGTAATTCGTCCCACTTGCTGTCTTGATCGTGCAAACCAGGCTCGCATGCTAAATATCAATGGATAATTCCAGGAGTTTATGGTTACTCCCACCTGCCTCAGTCGTAGCTGGCGTTTACTATTTAATATTTACTTGGCGAAACATTAAAACTGCTAGCAATGCTTCACGTTTACTAAAACCAATTTCGCAGGCAGTTAACTTTCATCATATTTATTATAGTATTAAAATTACATTAATAAATTGGGAACCGACAATGTTTGCTTAAAACAGATTTCTGACACAACATAATAACACATTCTGTGTCCTTTTCAAATATGATCTGATACCCTTTGGCATCAGGAGATTAGTGGGCCAGAAGAACATGCCCCTACATGTTGAATATTTGCAGTATTTTCTAACGAAGCTCGTATTTTCTTGCATAGAGAACAGTGACATATTGACTGTCTCCTGTTGGCAAACAATGAAGGCTGACATCTGACATTAACAAACGGGAACAACCAGACACGTCCTACTGATTGGTCGTGACAGGAGGCAGGACTGCACATTATTAAATAATAATATGGTAAATCTCAGACACTCACTCGTACTGAATAATTGATAACAACACTCCTACGGTTTAATCAGAAACAACTGCAAGAACATACATGTACTTATATATGTATGTATATACACTGTATGTATAATTTGTATATATATTATATGGACAGTTCTGTTATTATGTATGTACATTTCAGAGATTTTGTTGACACTTTGTCAAGATACACAATAAAGCACAACAGAAATAGGTGAATTTTTAAATAGCTATAATGAATAACCCACCTACCGGTAGTACTATTAGCATGACAAATGGCAGCACTCCAGCATTACCCTTTTTCAAGAAATGTCCTAAAAATAGCACTGTTATGGGCGTATGCAGTGAAAATAATTTTTTGGTGGTTGCTTCAAACAATAAAAAAACTGTGAAATATGAATACATAAAAATGTAACAAAATTATGAGTTTGTGCAATAGATGTTAAGATTCCAAATAAAGCAGAAATTAGGTAATTTCCTATACAGGTCATAGGGTCATGTGTTTGCTGTTATGGACGTACAGTTTTCCTGTTATGGATGTACACTTCACATTTGTTTAAAATGCAAACATGACATCATATCAACTTCAAAACATTATTTATTGGCATAAAACTTCAAGACGCATTCTATGCAATATTCACAAATAATTTTTGTCACGTTTTATGAATAATAAGGGCTAATGTGTATGTTGCAGTGGTGAAAGTGTTAATTCACTGCACAGAGTTGCCAACATAGTCAATGTCCATCATCGTTAAGGTGTATTTTTCGTATTCTGCTCAAAGTTGACCCTCTGGGCCCCTAGTATAAAATGATGAAATTGTGTGATAGATGTAGGTTTGATGGAAGCCTTTTGAGGGAACGGATACATCAGACATGTGTAATATGGAGTGTCCATGATGAATTTAAGGACACTTGTTGAATTTCCGAAACTGATCGAATAAAATTTGTTTTCTCATTTTGCGATGTCTATGGCTTGACTCTGGCTACAGCTACATCATTTCTGAAGGCAGATTCCGAAAGCATTGTTGCCAGTTACAGGCAATAATTCAGCCTGATATCTGTATTCTGTGGAAACGTATAAGGTTCCAAACATGACTAAAAACATAAAATGTAAAAGCCTGATTGATTCTGTAGCAACACATCACACTAATATGACATTTGAGCGGGAAGATTCATTTTAACGTGCACATCAAACGTGGCGTGTAGCAATAATCACGAGACATTCTAAATAAGAAAATCAATCTTTTAATGTGAAACCATGTCACGCGGGACAACTGGGCTGATGAAGTTTTGATTTCTTTCGTTGCTAGCTGTCAGGAGCTGTCAGGAGCTGTATCATCACTTCTTATTTGTTTGGGCAGAAAATGGCTAGAATTCAGTGTAGCGACTAGAGATTACCAGGCACACCATTTTATGTGTAGTGGCTGCATTCTGGAACCACCACGCACAGAATACTCAATGCTAAATACAAAGTATTCCAGTCAACTGGACGCATTCTACTCCATATGCAATTGTTACTAATGTCATAATTTATTTCCTTAGAAATTGTAAGACTGAATAAAATAATTCCAATCCAAATATAAGTATCCCATTCTAAATTGTAATATTCTATTCCAAATATTAGTATATATTTATTTATTATATTCCAAATGGTATATCCCATTTCAAATTTTTTTTTAATCCCTTCCAAATGTTAGTATTCCATATTGTAATATTCCCTTCCAAATACTAACTAATAATAGTAGATTGTATTCTAAATCAGTTGGCATTCCAATCCAAACATTAGAATCCATGTCTAGTTGCCCCACCTTCTGGGCCCAACACTAATGTCCCAAGTTGGCCCTATTCTGACCACACCCTAGAGTTGTAGTTGATTCTAGTTTTTCCCCCTATGAGGTCAGGTTCCTGAAGACATATCGGCAGGTGCTATAGAAGTATGTTATTTATAGTATTATTTCTGTGTTTGCCCGAGTGCCCTGTCTGGTGATACAGCTGCCATATGTGTTAGAAATTTATAGATCCGTGGTTATGCAGCAGTGTTTCATAACAAAGACGTGACTCATTTCTTGTGCCATGGACGGGTGTGGATATTATTCAGATTACCCAAAACGAGCGCACAGTTTGATCAGTCTTAATACTGGACCTGTGAAAGACCCTGCTTAAAGTTTAAGCAGGCCCTTTCTATGGTCCAGTACTTTCTATGGTAGCTTTTATGAAATCGTCAGACCAACAACGAGACATGTTTATTATAATGATAAAAATATTAATGTTTGCACTGCTAATACATTGTACAGACGGAGCTCGCGTTACGGTCACCTCAGTAATAAAACCACCCGTCAATTAAGGTCACCCTAGCAGGATTATTTCCGTAATGTTCAGTAAAGTAAAGGAAATTAATCGGACAGCCGAGTCCCGAGAGTGACCTCAGTAGCGAGGTTCCACTTCAGGAAAAAGTCAAATAAAATAAGAAATACACAAAATCTACATCTAAATATATAAATATCTGTCCCCAGCTGCACAGCGAACACACAACAGGGAAGCCATCAAGTACAGCGGATGATGATACTAAGAAGCTGGGCGCTAAGTCGATCATGACAGGACAGCCACTAAATAGTACACTGTACTAAGACAAGCTTAAGCAGTCTGCTCATGCTCTGTCAGTGGTTCCTCCAGGTGGTCCAGCACATCTTTGCATTGCTAATGACAAGAATTATCATCTTCACACAGTTGCCTCTCCCTCCTGGGATGTGGATGGGAAGCTTACTAGGCAAGAGCTTGTCAGTTCTGTTAATATGTCAGGCTGGGTTGAATCTGCAGTGGCTGTGTGGACCCATTTATTCCCAAGGAAAGGGATGGAATATTGTTCTTCTGAGGGAAAAGTGGAGAGACAAAATGTCCAATAGATATTTCTCTTCCCATCATCTTCCTATAATCTAATGCAGTGATAAAGAAGGAATTTTTCTCAGACTGTTCTTCTGTAAAGAAATGCAAATTATAGATACAGTGTACTAAATAGGTAAACATCAAAATGTATCAGGTATAAAACGGAATCTTAAATCACTGTTGTAAGGCAAATAGTATTCATTTTCAGCAACAATGAGTAAAATCCATCCATTATCAATAACACAACACTACTAGTACACTGAGGTCAACCTAGTGCATTTAGTTCCAGGTAAGAATTAATAATATCTCAACCGCGTGTACTTTGACAGTACTGGGCATATAGAATGCCAGATAGCCACACATCAAGTACATAATGGAGTTACAGATGTCACTGATGACAAACAGAAGATAAGTGTATTAATATCTACTGTCTCGGTGATATCCAGTTCTTCCTGCTGCGCTACCAAGTACAGTTCTAGAGAGACGAAAGATTGTTGTGGATAGAAAGGGTTCTGCATGATTAATATAATTGTTCACACATTTATTTAATTATTAAGTTTTATTATAATTTTTATAACTTATTAATTATTAACTTTACGGTACCTATATATTTCTAACTTATTTACTTTTAAAAGCTTTTTATTTTTATACCTATTTATATGTGCCGACTGTTTATGCATTTTACCTGAAATAAATGTATTCTTATTAAAAAAATTGTCGTACAACCTACTACCAATTACTACTACTGCTTTGACGATTTCCGGGTCAATGACATCCAAATTGTAGTGATGACTAGTCAGTGTGGCACTGTGCAGTAGCCTGTATGTTGTCAAAGTTCAAGTGCTGTCCAACACTGAACTGCACTGATTCACTGGGACAATGTACATACTGGAGGGGTAGTTGTATCACCATTGGTGTAAGACATTTATGTACAGATGTTTCCCCCACTAATGTATAAGCAGACTTTTTTACAATATTTGTTTTTATTTTTGTAAATAGTAACCTATCAGTTACTCAACTTTTATTGCAATTCGATCCATATATATATAAATAGGTAGGCACAAATGCACACACACACATATATATATATATATATATACCGGTGTATATATATATATATCTGGCTCACTGTATATTTTTACATGTATTTATTGACGTTTGAAGAAATATTAAGTATATTTCCTTGATAGAAAACATGAGAAAATATGGAAAATGTCTGCACATTCATTTTAATGAAGGAATATGTTCGGGAAATTATAAAACTAATAAAATCGGTCTGACACCTGCAATATAGGTACAGGAAGTTGCTTGGAAGTAAAATGCCAATCTGTCCACAGCTGGTGGTCTTTCAACAAACCAACTTGCAACTGAAAAACACTCCTGTGGTTAGCACTGGAGATTATTAACAGCTGTTTTGAGTATAACCACATCATACATAAGGCCTTTTACTGCATTAAGACCAACCAATCTGCTGTACCTCAACATTGCATGCCACATAAGCAGCGTATGCTATACACACATTTGGCACGCGATATGCTTTACAACAGGCCGTCTATATCACTCAGGCAGTCTATATTACTCATGTCATCTGTGTGCGTGCACAAAAACTCAACCAGTATAGATTTTAAAGTACATGACAGTGTGTATGTCAGGTGTATATATAGTCACGGGACCACTTTGATGCTGAGCACTAAGGATGTGCAGACGTCTACAAAAGATTGGGACTGTCTCAGAAAAGGTAAGTTCTTATATAGCATATAGTATCCGGTCCTCAGGACTGCTCGAAGCGTTTTACACTTCACTACCTGGCAGACCTGTTCAATCGAACATCATCTCGACTTCTCTTGGAAGCAATCAGCCACGCTGCAATTAATGCGCTAAGACTATTCATACACAGATATCCACTGCTGTCTATAGCCAGGTACTCATTTATACAGTTGAGTGAACGAACTTACCCAAGGTTTGACACCGCAGCACAGGATTTGAACCTGGGTTCTCTCGGTTATGTTAAGTTGCAAGCAAGGAAGTCTCAATTATATTTAAAACATAACATTTATTAATGATTATTCTACACAAAAACAACGACTGTCAAAGATACGCAAGATTTTCCATGATGAATCATTTTTCATCAAGTGTTTCCTGATTATATATATATTAAGCGTAAGATAACTTTTATTTTTGTTAAGTACTAAGCTGCAGACACTGTGCAATGTGGCTAGATAAGATTGCAAATCATAAAAACAAGAACTACACAAGACGAAAAAATTGTGATTTCCTCTGTTGCCATGCCAACATTATCACGTTCTTTTCAGAGTAATGTGTGCTAGTCGTAAAAACACTGAACTGCCTATCAGAGGCATCCGAAGGGAAGGAAAACTGCTAGACCCGACCACTACATAGTAACCCATGTTTCATGTTATCTATACAGACCAGCCATGTTTGGGGGATAATACAAATCCTTGCAATAAGTAGGCATCTAAAAGAGTTGGACACCTAGGCTAAGCACGACACAAACACTGTCCCTCAACTTCCAGTGTTTCTAATTCTACTAACGGATCACCTCAGAATGTCGATGTCAGACGAAATTACTTTTGTTTGGAGAGGGGAGGTCAGAGGCAGTTTCGTCTATAGTCGGACATTGCTATTTTGCACTTCTGATTGATACCGTTAATATATTGATATTATCGTACCAATGTTTCTTTCATTTGGGGGGTGGGGGGTTGAGGCCAGATGAAAGTAATTTCATCTGATATCGGTCACCAACATTCTGAGATGCTCCCTAAGGTCTAAGCAGATTGGTTCCAAGTCAGCACTGGATCTTCCCCATCTCCCGATATGTCTGTAGATCTCCCGATTTTTTAATATACATCCCCAGTTTTCAAAAAAGCTCCCCCTTTTCAAATCTTATTTTACAACTTTGTTGATTGATTTTCAGGGTTTCTTGAACCCCACCAACCTTTTGGTAACTGGCATCAGAACTCTTGCACTACCAACAAAACTCCCGTCATGAGATCTCCTCTGGAGGGAAATCTCCCACTATTTGCTATAGCGGAAATGGGAGGGGGGAGAGAGAGAGAGAGAGAGGAGGGTGGTAGGAATGGGGTAAAGGGTACTTACAGGTCGCACTCCTCGTTCCATTCTGGGGTGAGTGATTTTTCCTTAACAGACGTCTGGTATTTCTCCTTGCCGAGATGAATCGTCACGTATGAATCATTTGTCCCTGCTCACAAAATAACACATCAAATACTTTTGGAAATAACAAATAATAATAAAGGTTAGCAATATGTATAAATACCATACAATGACATTTAAAAATTAATATAAATATTTTGCATGGTTGACATTTAAGCCAACTGGTAAACAGATTTGAACTATAACATATCAGGCATTTTCGAAGTAACAGAACTACTTCATTGACATTTAACATTTAAACTTATTTGTAAACACTGTTAGAATGACAGAGTCACTGACATATTTTCAGCCACTTTTGTGCATGTATTTTAGTTCCCATAATCAGAAGTTTAACTTACACAAACACCAGCTGCTGGAATGTTGTTTATCAAAGAATCTGGGACAAAAGCCCCTCAAGAAAGAAGTCTTCTATCCGGAGGGGGCTATAAATATCCAGTGGGATGTCCGAGGGGGTTTTGTCCACAGGAATTTTTTGTGGGTTTTTTTTTGTCTGCCACGTACTCAAAAATGCATCCAAGCTGTTTAAAAAGATTGTACAGTTATCTTTTAGAATCTTATGTTTGTGACTCAATGAGCTCTCTGGATCCAGAAGTTGTAAAAGTACTGTACAAATGTCTCAATTTGAACATAACAGAATCCAAATTCTATTTTATATTGAAATGCCGCCAATCAGCGAGTCATTTTATAGAAGCAGTCGACTAATCTAACAGGTTACAAAAGTCAATGTCTTTCTGTTCCAGTTCCACCCCAATACAACACATGCATTGTTTGGGGAATGCGCATGCCAAGTGATTCTGACAGTCATCAGATGTGCTATGCATATAAAGCGTGTTTGTGAACAGCAGACGTGTTAGTGTACGGCGGCAGACATGTTTGTGGATGCAGATGTGTAACTGTCACCTTTAAAGAGACACTGACTGTGTGACAGGAATGAATCATTGGACAACTATGGTTTGACACAGTTGTTAAGTCTATAAGTCAAACTGTACAGGGATGCTAATACATATTTATATGTCACACGCTGTAATTGTGTACGTGTCTAGGGAAACGTGAAATGTCAATAAACCCATTACCCAGCTCTGTAGTTTGACTGCCACTAGGCCATGTGATATTAGTGAAATATTCCCTGCTTTTGTGTTGGCCTCGACTGGTTATGTTGTTAATTAGTTTCTTTTTAATAAAACACCAAAACCATATTATCAAGTTGAAAAACGACTTCAAACTAGAGGTTCTGGCCAAATGTAAATCCAAGATATGGTAAAAACTTAAGCAGTCTTATGATGTCTTTCCTTTTGAATCTGCAGGCATAGCATTCATTTGGTTAACGTCTTGCTCTGAATTAACCGAGATGTCACTAAGTCATTGTCGTTTGATTCAGTGTCAAGAGTGTGTTTATAGTAATACAGTTACTGATGGCTCTAAATTGTACAAAGTCATGTCCAGTGTTGTCCAGTTTCTGTGCATGACCACAAGAATCAAGTTCAACGTGTGATGGTGAATAATAATAATTAATAAACTTCTGTAGTGCCCAGATACCCCTGGGAACCTGAGCTCAGAGGCGCAACATACAAGAATCATTGGACAAAATCATGAATATGGATGAGCAATAGTCATCATTAGAGCAAGGGACCGCTGAAGGTTAGGATGGGAACGCAATTTCAAATAAGTCTTGAGGTTTTTTATGAAAGGTAGCTATAGTTTGAGATGATTTTAAAGTGATAGGGGGATGATTCCAGATGTTGGGTACAGCTACAGCTGCTACACATTACAGAGAAAGCATCTTTGCCAATGTTACGCTTGGCTTTAGGAACAACAATACAAACTCTACATCGACTAAATAGGTGCCCCTTGAAAAACGGGAACAGGCGTTGTTATTCAAACTTGTCCAAGTTAAGGGGTAACTAAAGAAATGGAACCGAGTTAAAGCAATCCCAATTAGGCCAAGCATTTATTCCACTCAAAGATAACCTCTCCAAGATGTTATCGCCTACACCTTGTCTAAATCAGATACAACTAATTCCAGTTTAGATACCAGTGCCAGCTTTGACGCAGGATTAACTGTTATTTACACTGACATTTACGGAGACTGAGCCCTGGAAAACATTTTGCAACAAGCATCACAAAGTACAGCATACCACCTCACGATTAAGGTCACCCACGGGACTGGGCCAACGTGACCTTAATAGCAGGGTGGCCGATTTCCTATACTTTAGTTACACAAATAAACTGTGGCTGTCCTACTGTGACTGTAACTGCAAGGTGGCTGTACTACCAAGGGGACTATTTACACAAGGTTCCATAGTACAGTGAAACCTGCCTATTAAGGTCACCCATGGGACTGGGCCAAATTTACCGTAATAGCAGGGTGGCTGATTTCCTATACTTTACAGTTACACAAATAAACTGTGGCTGTCCTACTGTGACTGTAACTGCAAGGTGGCTGTATTACCAAGGGGACTATTTACACAAGGTTCGATAGTACAGTGAAACCTGCCTATTAAGGTCACCCATGGGACTGGGCCAATGTGACCTTAATAGCAGGGTGGCCGATTTCCTATACTTTACAGTTACACAAATAAACTGTGGCTGTCCTAAGGCGACTGTAACTGCAAGGTGGCTGTATTACCAAGGGGACTATTTACACAAGGTTCGATAGTACAGTGAAACCTGCCTATTAAGGTCACCCATGGGACTGGGCCAACGTGACCGTAATAGCAGGGTGGCCGATTTCCTATACTTTACAGTTACACAAATAAACTGTGGCTGTCCTACTGTGACTGTAACTGCAAGGTGGCTGTATTACCAAGGGGACTATTTACACAAGGTTCGATAGTACAGTGAAACCTGCCTATTAACGGCATCTCGGGACTGGGCCAAAATAACCTTAAGGCGAGGTGACCATATTGACAGGATTATTTCCCATAGTTCGCTGTTATGGAAATGATTTTAGACAGTTCTTGTGTGACCATAACATATTGTGACTTGGCTGCTTGCAGTGTGACCTTTTTTAATGTACACACATATACATGTGTGTATGGTTATGTTTACAGTTGAGTACTGCACAAGCCCTGCTCACCTGGAAACCAATACACAGGCAGTTAAGTATGTACAAAAGAATCTACGCAGCAGGTAACAGTGAATACCAACGGGCGTGGCGTACTGGTGAATCAATTTAATAATATAAACTGCAAGATATTAACCTGTACATAACCGGTATAGAGAACAAAAAGGGTGGCACCCAAAACAGGTCAAAATAAAAAAATTGACAAATGCCTAACTTTAAAGACTAGTCGCTCAGTGTGTTAATAAGATAACATTTCTAAAGAAACAATGATAATTGTGTATCAGGGCGTGTGTGTGTGTGTGTGTGTGATCTAGTGTGTGCATGCATGCGTGCATGCATGAATGTGATCAACTCACCAGCCTTGCCCTTTGCGATAAGGTTCTTCGCTCTGTGAACTACAAGAACATAAAATCACGTCATCATCCATTGCGCTGCACACAAGACACGTAAACAAGTATGTAGAGATATAGTTGCTAGACAACACGTTCATACATAATAAATTTAACTGTTTATTCACATTCTTCTGCCAAACTACACATTGTGTTATCTTGACACTGTTGACTGGCATGCTACTAGAGACTACTACCGGTAGTTGTCTGTAACTGTAAGACAGACGGAGGGACAGACAGACAGATACAGACACATTCAACATGGCTTGATTTTTCCATAGCCTAGGTCACAATTACAGATGTGTTTTATGTGGCAGACATTTTCAGAAAAGCACAGAATGTATTCTATATTTAGCTGTTGGACTGTCAAATGCAATTAGCAGTAGTCTCCTGTTTATAAGCCAATTTTCTTGAACTACCATTAAGTTAACCAACACTGAACAGTCCTAGTTATTAAAAATTGAACACATTTCCATAACGCCTCGGCTAACTTTGAGCTAACCAAGTTTGAAAACTCAAAAACACACGAAGATCTATCGGAAATCTTTTAAACAGGAGATTGCAACTATGTGATTCAATTTACAATGAATGAAATAGAGTGCTTCAATAGTCGCTTCCATGCTGAGCATGCTGTTCACTAGTATTGATCAAACCAATAAGAAATCTGACAGACAGACGAGGTAATTGCCCTGCATATCAATTGCCCTTTTCAAAAGGCATTCATAAATCTCTAATGACAATTGCTCCAGCTAAACCTTTTGTTGCAACTCTTGCTAGGATCAAATACCATCCTGTAAGTTCATTCCCTACCAATAAATAACTATGGTTACAAGTATGACTGGTGTCTGGTCTTAAACTACAATGAAACGGTGTAAGCCATCACCACATCCTTTCAAGTCATGTATACAAATATACAAATATTTGTAAGTACTTCTTACATGTGTAGCTAAAACCTTAAGGCAACAAACCTATTAGACTATCGTTACCACAAATCTACAAAAAGGTAGTGAAAGAAATATATCACATTTAGCAACGTTGTAATAAATTAAATAGCCATAACAAGCATACATGATATTGTACACAGACAGGAAGATGTTATTGTAGCACACAAACAAAGACAGGATTAGGTAGATTTGTAAAATAGCTGCCAGGCATTGCCAGGCTGATCAATCCAGTACGTACGCCACAATCATGTATCTCATAGCTGCATGTACCAGTAGTACCACGCTATTGATCAATCACATGCCATCAAACTTGGGCTCACGTTGATTTAAAGTTCCTTTCCAAACTGCTTGGGTGAGTCAGCTGTGGTTTTAAAGAAGCAGAACATTTAAAATTTATTTTTTACCATCTTCATCTCCGGCTTAAATCAGTATTTATAGCTAAGCATTTAAACTTGGCATGAATACTAATGCTGCTAACTTTAAGGTTAGCCATTAGTGCTGATATGAAGGTTTCAGAGCAGTGCGGAATTGCAGCTTCATGGGGAAATCAAATCCTTGGATTAATTAGGCAAAATATAGCGTATAAGAAAAAAGAGCTAATCATACCGCTGTACAAAACAATAGTTAGGCCTCATTTTGTATACAATCATGGAGGCCGTATCGCAAAAGACATAGATATGCTAGAAAGAGTACTGAGGAGAGCAGCTAAAATGATACAAAAACTAAGGGATCTTAGTTATGAAATATGCCTAAAAGAATGTGGTTTAACAACACTAGATACCAGAAAATTGAGAGGAGAGGAGATAGGAGTGTTTAAAATTGTGAATGGTTATGAAAATATTGATAGAAATATTTTTTTCTCAGTTAAGAAAGATAGAAAGACCAGAGGACATGAAGTCACTTTAGTAAAGGAGCAGTGTAGATAAGATATAAGAACATTCTAATTTTCACAAAGGACTGTAAATGAATGGAACAGATTATCTGCTGATTGTGTGGGTGCTAGTAGCATGAATATGTTTAAAATTTAAATCGACACATACGCCAGATGGGCAGGATACACGTAGATAAAAGGGTTGGACTCTCGATAAGCCAAAGGGCTTCCTTGTCCTCCTGCCATCTAGAGTTAATTATCTGGTTGGCAATCTTGTTAAATCTTGTTAAACTTAATTACTACATATATATACATATATATATAGAGGTTACTGTCAGTGTTCAGTATATGAACAAATTATTTAAAATAATGAGTTCATCACTGCACCTGTACTGAGTTTCAAGTTTCAACTCTGCACTGGTTACCAATTTATAGGTGTCTTCTGTTTTGATGTGGTTCTGAAGTACTTCTTCTCTTGTTGGTGCCACTGTGTACCAGTACAAAGAGTTGAAACTTGAAATTCAAGCAATGTCTTGTCTTGGCTGCTGTTGCTACCAGACCAGCTTTGGTGACGTACACATCACAGCCACTTGTTAGTGTTATTTACCTTGCTGTTGTCATTGTTAGCATACAATGAACTTACAAACACAGGTGAAATCTTAACTGTGCACAAGACATTAACCGTTTAGATTTAAATAAAATTGTATTGTGTCCATGATAAATGGAACCTATATAATAATGATGTTGATTGAACAAATATTAACATTACTATTATTTATTAAATTGTACTGACTAAGCACTTTTGTAAATAGTACAGCACCGTGCAAATATTGCACTGCATAAGTATTCTAATTGCAGTATAATTTATAATGCTAATTATCCATGCATGCATTCATAACTAAAACAAGTGAAAGGGCACGAGTCACACTACTACTGGTAGTACACGATGACATATGATATTTACATAAATAAATACTTATGCTTTATTGATACAACCACTTGATTTTTATTGAAATAAAATGTGCATGTATTCTAGTACATTTCCAAGTATGTTCTTATACATACAGTAGTTTCCCACTTTGTAACATATCACCATCTACCTTTTGGTCATATTAATCATATTCAATAAACTAATCTGCTTATAAATCATAATAATAAAGAGTTTACAATTGTCATTTTTATGTGCGAAAATTAAGAATATATATATATATATATATATAGAGAGAGAGAGAGAGAAAGAGAGAGACAGACAGCTATAGAGAGCGAGAGCCATCCAAATTATTGTTATTGCAGATAAATTAACAACATATGTAAATTATAAAACCATGTACACATTTTAAAATACTAAAGTGCACAAAATATGCAATTATTACTACTAAACAAAATAAAATAAACTGCATTAAGTGTTGCACATGTATGTATAATAAACTTACCAAATATGTGACACGTAAATTTAAATTGCCATCAGTTATAAAATGTTTGATAACTTATTCATAGACCTGTACTCTGGTACTGGGCCAAAGGACCACAGATCTGGTTACCACAGGTTACAAAAGCATGCTAATTAATAATTATATTTCATACATACTTACATGCATTATAATACACAAAGGTTTCTATCGGATAAGTGTGCACAGCTGTATCGGGTCACCTACTGAGCACACTGATTTGAGGAGGACAATCAGACTGACGCAGATCAAACCATGTGGTCAACATTAAACTGAACACAGCTAGCAGGGCAGAGGTGGTATATGAGGTGACAATGGTCATCACCTCCATAGTATTGGATGCAACAAATGTGTCTGGTTAAATCACCATGTTACATTGTAACAGATGGTGTTACTGTTAGTTGGTGCTAATTGAGGAGTTTTCAAAATGTGGTGCATAGGTGGTGCCAAGTTCTTTGTGGTGGCAACTGGGACATGTATTCATAGAAATAAGTGTTACAATCACTCTTGAGCATTACTGTGAATCTATGTCACTAATAGGTATTGTTTTACAGGAAAATGTAGCCCCTTAACAAGCAGTGTGCGCGCGTGTGTGTGTGCATGCGTGTGCGTTTGTGTTGACTGTGTCTGTGTGTGTGTTTCTGTGTGTGTGTGTGTACGTGCATGCGAGTGTTGTGTGTGTGCGTGTGTTTTTGTGTGTGTATCTGCATGTTTGTGCATGTGAGTGTCTGTATCCAGGCACTGGTGAGCAAAAACTGAACATGATCATACACATATGTGTGCATGAATAGGCGTTTTGTGTTACACGTTAATAATTACTTCATAACTTCATAGTATAAAACTGACATGAAAAGTAGAAGAAGCTACCAAGTGACGTGGACCCCACCCCGCAAGGGAGCAAGGAGAAGAAGCTACCAAGTGACATGGACCCCACCCCGCAAGGGGAAGAAGCTACCAAGTGACGTGGACCCCACCCTGCAAGGGAGCAAGGGGAAGAAGCTACCAAGTGACGTGGACCCTACCCCGCAAGGGAAAGAAGCTACCAAGTGACGTGGACCCCCCACAAGGGAGCAAGGAGAAGAAGCTACCAAGTGATGTGGACCCCACCCCGCAAGGGAGCAAGGAGAAGAAGCTACCAAGTGACGTGGACCCCACCCCGCAAGGGAGCAAGGAGAAGAAGCTACCAAGTGACGTGGACCCCACCCCGCAAGGGAAAGAAAATACAAAGTGACGCAGACCCCCCCCCACAAGGGAGCAAGGGGAAGAAGCTACCAAGTGACGTGGACCCCACCCCGCAAGGAAGCAAGGGGAAGAAAATACCAAGTGATGCGGACCCCCCCCCCCCCACAAGGGAGCAAGGGGAAGAAGGTACCAAGTGACGTGGACTCCACCCCGCAATGGAGCAAGGGGAAGAAGCTACCAAATGACGTGGACCCCACCCCGCAAGGGAGCAAGGGGAAGAAGAACTTCATAGTACATTAACTAAACCTAAACACAGCTTCATTTTACCTGAAAGTTGATCTAGATGTAAAGAAACACTAAAACACATATGTTCAACATATCTTATGATCAATGTTAATTGTTATCAAAGTTGGTTGCTACAAATTTAGTTAAAAAGAGTCTATGTTAAATATACAATTAATATTTTAATGAATGTTGTTTAATATACCACACAGACCTAAATGAGTTTTGATTGAATATACACATTTTTAATATTGCCCTCATGTGGATTATACATAATTGTGCATTTTAAAATTATTGTTTTCTCATAACACACATTAATTGGTACACTACAGGAATTTGCACCATGCACGAACTGCCTGCATTATAACATTTATTACCTCCTATGCTGGCTCACTCAAGGTCCCATCCAGGATACCTTACATACCAGAGTCAACAACACTCAAGAATGTGGTGTGCATTGCCAAATGATATGATCACAATCAATATTGATAATTTGAGAACAGAAGTCAATAACGCACACACCACCAAGAGTGCCGCAGTGAAGACTTGTTCTCATTGGTGACCGACCTCCGACCGTAACACTTGAGGCGCACTCGAACACGCACACACGTGGATCCCTTACAGTCACTTGTATAGTCATGCGTTCACCCTCATGGTTCCGTTGTACCGGGATAAGGATTGGATTCCTGTACTCTTGCACTGCTCTTGTTATAACTGTTGGATCTAGTATATACATTGCTGTTTACGTACACCACAATAACAACGTAACGGTCAGACCTCCATGAAGCTTTGCCTTTGCCACCATTGTTAATAACGGTTATAATACGTGAATTACGTTAGTGTTGCTGCATGACATCTCATGAATCGAACGCACAGTATACAGAATGTCATTTTAGAAACTTTGCCTTACGTTTTTCTCATAAAGAAACACCTTTCTGGCCAGAATTTCACAAATATACGATGGAATGCATGAATGTGCCATGTGTTCGGCATCCATTCTTTGATGGCTTGACAGAGCTTTTGCCAGGGAACAGGTCACGTGATGGATAGGTCAACCTCCTCAATCTTCCGATATTATGATCTGATCCAACTTAATTAAGTGGTGCTGAAGCTCCTGCTCAGCCCACCTAATATTATTTTCTTTCCAGCGCCAGTGGTCTTCCGCTCTTCTAATTAAATAGTCTTGGTGTTTCTACCCTTTGATCTGTCCACCTCCGTTCTCATCAAGTGACCTGTCCACATCATCCGGCTTCTTATCAATCTTCCAGTTAAGCTGCATCACATTCCAATCTCTTCCCTCAGGTCTTCCATTCATCCCTCTATCCACCCTCTTTGCTCCTGTAGTTCTCGAGACGAAGCTATTCTCACAAACTCAATGCATTGACTTTAGGTGTTGATGACAAATTCACTACCTACTGTTTAGTTAAGTACTAAAATTTACATTGGTTCTTACGATATTATTTACAGTAAGATGAGATCAATGATCTCCCATCAATGACACGATTACAAATCTCAAATTACATTGTTTGCAGCCACGAATCACAGTTAAGCTGTAAGGATATCGCAACTTAAACAGCCATTTGATTGGTAGTCGATATGTACACTGTGTTTACAAATTCAACTGTCTGACAAAATAAGTTAAAATTAGCCCACTACCTTAAAGATTCCTAAAATGTTAACAGGTCATCTATAAATAGGATGGATGTCTTCAGTTGCCACAGAATAAACTGGTTCCAGGTTGGTTTTGTATGTACTGTATACTGGATAAACTGGTTCCAGGTTGGTTTTGTATGTACTGTATACTGGATAAACTGGTTCCAGGTTGGTTTTGTATGTACTGTATACTGGATAAACTGGTTCCAGGTTGGTTTTGTATGTACTGTATACTGGATAAACTGGTTCCAGGTTGGTTTTGTATGTACTGTATACTGGATAAACTGGTTCCAGGTTGGTTTTGTATGTACCATGTTCTGGATAAACTGGTTCCAGGTTGGTTTTGTATGTACCATGTACTGGATAAACTGGTTCCAGGTTGATTTTGTATGTACTATGTACTGGATAAACTGGTTCCAGGTTGGTTTTGCATGTACTATGTACTGGATAAACTGGTTCCGGGTTGGTTTTGTATATACTGTATACTGGATAAAGTGGTTCCAGGTTGGTTTTGTATATACTGTATAAAGTGGTTCCAGGTTGGTTTTGTATATACTGTATACTGGATAAAGTGGTTCCAGGTTGGTTTTGCATGTACTGTGTACTGTTTAGTTAACTACTGAAATTTACACCGGTTCTTACAAAATTATTTACAGTAAGATGAGATCAGTGATCTCCCGTCAATAACATGATTACAAATCTCAAATTACATTGTTCGCAGCCACATCACAGTTAAGCTGTAAGGATATCGTAAATTAAACAGCTATTTCATCGGTAGTAGTCGATATGTACACTGTGTTTACAAATTCAACTGTCCGACAAAATAAGTTAAAATTAGTCCACTTAGGCCCCACTACCTTAAAGATTCCACTAAAATGTTAACAGGTCATCTATAATTGATAGGATGGATGTCTTGTGTTGCCACTGTATAAAGTGGTTCCGGGTTGGTTTTGTATGTACTATGTTCTGGATAAACCGGTTCCGGGTTGGTTTTGTATGTACTATGTACTGGATAAACTGGTTCCGGGTTGGTTTTGTATGTACTGGATAAACTGGTTCCGGGTTGGTTTTGTATGTACTATGTACTGAATAAACTGGTTCCGGGTTGGTTTTGTATGTACTATGTACTGGATAAACTGCTTCCGGGTTGGTTTTGTATGTACTATGTACTGGATAAACTGGTTCCGGGTTGGTTTTGTATGTACTATGTACTGGATAAACTGGTTCCAGGTTGGTTTTCTATGTAATATGTGCTGTTTAGTTAACTACTGACATTTACACAGGTTCTTACGAGATTATTTACAGTAAGATGAGATCAGTGATCTCCCGTCAATGACATGATTACAAATCTCAAATTACATTGTTCCCAACCATGAATCACAGTTAAGCTGTAAGGATATCGTAAATTAAACAGTCATTTGATTGGTAGTCGACATGTACACTGTGTTTACAAATATTTAACTGTCTGACAAAATAAGTTAAAATTAGCCCACAACCTTAAAAATTCCACTAAAACGTTAACAGGTCATCTATATATAGGATGGATGCCTTGAGTTGCCACAGGATAAACTGGTTCCAGGTTGATTTTGCATCCATATGTTTTAGTGAAAACATATGTTGATTCCCAATGGCAGTGTTCATACTTTCTAGCCTGAATGGTATTAAAAATGTGCCCATGTAAATAAACTCTCACTTTTAAGGAGTGAAATGCGTGTCAACAACTTTTACAGTGGCGATGGGGGTGGGATCTTTCTAACAGTCAGTAACCCATTGGTTCATTGGCCGTCGTTGACCTGTTGGACAGCTTCAATGGAAGTTCTATTTAGTGGAGACTCCAGCTGTTAGTCATAGTAGTAAAGACGCTCAAGGTGTGAACTGTGTTACGCCTGTCTCCATTTACCATCCCACAGCCACACTCTGGTGTAACTGTAGTGGCTGTACTACTGTTGTATTTATAACCTGATACTTTGCTCATTATCCAACATATGTTACAATGCTCACTTTAAGTTCACAGTGCTCCGTACCGAAGGTCCATTCACACATCCCAATTTCTTACGTATCATACTTTATTTAATTATAGCTTTATTGTTTTAATATGTACAATATTTTTTTATTACATCCATGATTATGCAGAGTAAACTGTTAATAATGCATGTTGAATATATAGTTCTTTCACACATCAGATATCACTGCAACTACTGGTCCATATTAAACAGCACTTATTAAACATCAGGCTGTGAAATTGGCAGATTAGAAAACTCAGCTTATTCCCACTTCAGTCACACTGTCAGGCAAGCCCATATGTATCTGATTTCTAAGAACATGGCGACAGGATCTCACAGAGAATAAATGAGGAAGTAACATGTGATAAGGAAGTCTGGCACAGTACATAATCCCCAAGCAACAAAATTCCTGATTCATGGACAGGCAATTATATCTAACACAGTCAGTAACTAACATATTTGTTATGCCTGGGGAAATCATACAGAAATAAATTAATCAGATATATATGATTTATTTCTAGCACAAGACAGTCAGCCCATAGACTAGTTTATTACATGTACCATATTTACGTTGTACACAACTTCCAGTGCATGATCGCAAGTGCTGGATCTATACTGATTATCATGGGAAAGAAAAATGTATTTAAAATCAAAATCGTGGAATTCTGCTAATCTCAACACACTTCTCGATAAAGAACAAGTCACGTATATGACGTATAGGTGCTCTAGAAAACAACACGGAAAACAAGAGTTGACAAATGCATGGTCATTACGTTCTCCATTATAACTGATATCTATAATCTCTAAATTATAATGTTATGCTTGGCCCTGGAATGGACCTGGTCTAACTTAATAAATAATTAGCCGGTTTAGCCTTTGTTTGTGCTATGTGGGCGGCCGACCACATAGCTGGGAAAGCAGTTAAAACAAGTGGGTTAATGCCTTAATGGCAAATTAAGCAAAAGCAAAGCCTCCTTGTAAAATCTTGTTCGTTTCGCCTTTGGGGAAGACTACGTGGAATATACAAGGCTTGGCGTCGAGTAAACAACATCTGAAAATCCTGAATATACTAATTGTATAGTCATAGACGAGACGCATTGCTTGGCATACCACCGCGTATTACTTGCTGACACCTCTGGCACTGCCAGGGACAGGGTCAGCATGCCACTGGGTTTTGCCCAACGCTGTGCCAGAAGGTAAACGCCCTGATGACATATTACTAGACGTAAATCGGGAGAATCCACCAACAATTAAACCACGTTACATTTGTGGACGTAGTCGGAGTAATTACTGGTCACGTTCGCCGTTTGAACAGCACTTACCAGTCACTTGAACGTGTGTAGGGTTCCACATCTTCAGTCTTCGCTGTCGAGAGTTGACAGATACACCCCCTTTTTTCGGCCTCAATAATTCGCAGCTGATTCGAATCTTTATTTCAAGTCCGACATGATCAAACCGTTGGTACTGTCGACATGACGGTTTATTAGTCGTTTCCTAAACAGTCGAGTTGGCGATGGTGTAAACAAACAAACATTCTATGGTACGACTCCGACCATAATCTCACTCGGCCCGCGGCTCGATCATTGCACTGTTCAACGGGGTCAAGTTCGGGGTCATATGCACTGGCGCCGCCGAGCGGATAAGTGCAACACTATTATAAAGGACCTTTGTGTGTAATTTTTTTTGAATGGATGATAGATCGGTGGATGAATAAATTAGAAAGAGCGGGAAGAAACCTAGTAGCATTAGTTAAGAAAGATTGGACATTAGAAAGTATCCATTCTTACAGAATGCAATCATTACAGAGGATGCTATTTGATAAATGAATGGAACAAATTACCAACTGATTGTGTGATTAAAAACATAATTGGATGATAATCGTATTATTATTATTACATTTTTGTTAAATATGTGAGTGTGCGCGTGTGTAGACCTATCAGTAGTTTGCTATTAGTTTAATTGGTGTTCAATGAACAGGTATGCCAAGGAATAACATATAAAGCACCTTTAACATTCCTATATATTCAGGATACTGCGCTATATACTGAACTTATCTTTTTGAAACATTCCACTGGATCAGTTTTTTTAACATAATCTTATTTTTTATTGACAGTGAGCCTAACCGAGCAGCTTGTTTTGGACTCGGGTGATATTTTTACTTATTTCACAGTCAGTTTACCTTTAGTTCTCATATGACGTTTCGACTATACTTTCAGCAGTCTTCTTCAGACGACTACCGGCCTGAAGAAGACTGGTGAAGTCGAAACGTCACGAGAACAAAAGGTAAAGTGACTGTGAAATAAGTAAAAAAATATCACTCATTTGAACCACCCAGTCTGGTGAACCTATTTACTCTTGTTTTGGACTTAAAATCTGAAAATTATTAAAATAGTAGTCTTCTTCCCGCTTGTTCCCGTGTGTGTTGCATGGGGCCACATCAATTCACCTGCTCCTCTCATTTTCTTCCAGTACTTGCTGTCAAAGGTGCATTCTGAGTTAAACTACCATTATAACTGTTTTAAGAAAGTGCATGTACACTGTACAACACGAACAGTATTTACTTATTTGATTATACTTGTTACCATATTAAGGTCACCGATCGGGATTGGATGAAGGTGACCTGGAATAGCACGGTGACCACATCAGTGATACCAATTTCATACACTTTAAATTACTCTCATGGAAACAATTTGGGATTGTCCTTAATTATGAGGTGACTGTACGTATTACTGAGGTGATCGTAAAGCGAGGTTCTACTGTATGTCACGTTAGCATTTGATGTAATTCGATAAATTAAGCTTTTATCAAATTGTCTTTGCCGTGGCCAGTCAACGCAATAATTTAATAAAGAAAGATGTGGCACACATATATGTTTCGCCTTTTGTACAGTTTTATCTTACAATTGCATGTTGTGTGAATAAAGTTTATATGGCGTTGAGGAAATTTAAGTGATACACACTGTACATCAGGGGTCAGCAACCTGCGGCCCGCGGGTCAACTGTAGCCTGCGAATCAATTTCATGTGGCCCGCGCGGACTAAGAGCGAGATTGCACACACTTCGGCCTGCGGAATGACAATATGCACGTGGGCCACTGTTCCAAAAAGTGTACAAATGGGATTTTGCAGGTCCAAAAATAAATACTTGATTCTAAGCAATTAAGTTATATTTTCAATGTACATATAAAGACGCATATTTTCAATAAGTAGTTCAATGTACTACAAGTTACTGTTGTTATGACAGCTATTGAAGTCAACCTTGGTTTTCATCGCGTGTCCAGCGTCATCGACGAAAAAATACTGTACTACATACAATTTGAGCATTTTAAATTACACGTAAACGGAAAAATCTTTTTGAATAATCTATATATATATGCTATATATATATTATATATATACATGTATATATATACATATTACACACACATATATATATATATATATACATATATGTATATATATATATATATACATACATACATGTATATATATATATATATACATACATACATACATACATGCATACTTACATACTAATTAATGAACATAGTTTGATGACGCTGGACACGCAATATAGCTAGTGCCATTAGTCGTCATCGAAAACAAGTAAAATGTTTAGGAAAACGTATTAAAACATCATTCGGTATGCAACGTCACAGGTATGGAGTTTGTATTGTTTTTTTTATATTTCGCTTCCTTAAATTGGTTATTCATTTCATAATTATTTACGTATTTTGTTTAATAATCTGATCCACAACATGTTTGACGGTTAGTCAATGTACACCAATCTATTGTACCGATGCTGGTGTTTATAAAAGCATGATATTAACGACACAAAACCAACAAATAACACTCCAAAATAGTCCATGCTTGACTGCTAACCACTTATGACGCTGGACACGGGTTGGGCAGAATTTATTCAAAGGACACTGGTTTTCCTTACAATTGAATACATTTAGCATGCAGGTATTGAATATCAAATGTATTTTCCTTCTTCAATTGCTTTTTCTTATCAATATTCACGGCAAAACTACTTCATGACAGGAAGTGTATCCATTCTAACTGCAGACGGCCGTTGTGTTTTGTCCTGCGAGATGACAGTCCAGTTGCATGCTTCCTTTCCTCCAACTTCTTTTCAAGTGACGTCCAAAGAACAGTGACCGGGTTGTCTTGACGAGAATGGTTCACGATGCTATTAAAAAATGCTGCATGCAAGGGCTGGGTGGACTTTTTTCATTTTATGCTTTTAAGGGCTTGGTGCGTCATTCGTCAGAATAACGTCGGTACGGCGTAAGCATACTAGCTTTTGGTGGAACGTTCATCGTGGAAGTTATATCTCCTGCGCCTTCTACCAGATTGAAAGTATTACAACATAACTGTTTCTCCAAGGCCTATATGTTGTCGCAGCTTCTCAATCTCCTTCCCCAAAGCAGTGACTTGCGAGTAGCTATAGATGACTTCATTGTTCATATGAATGTGTTCAGGAGATGATGTAATAACACAATTTGTTGCGCCGGCTCATAATCCTTGTGGCACTTGTGGGTGTATTTGAAGTACGTTTTTGTTCATAATTACATTTGACATGACGATATGACTAATAGCTGTGAATGCAACATGTACGTATTCATAGCATACATTATGAGGGGTGAGCCGCATAACATGATGTCCTCAATGTTACGGCCAATAAATGCATTAGCGTCGGAATGTGATGACCAATTGCACCCGCTTTAGGTTTACCAAAAACTTCAAATTGCACCTCCCCCTGAGACTCTAAAAAAATCTCCTGTTGCACCCCTTTTGAGGTTCTCCAAAACTCTCCAATTGCATCCAGAAACATCCAACTGTACCCCCTAGGCTCTCCAAAAACCTCCAATTCCACCCCTCCTCTTTGAATTGACGCTCACCAATTACAAAATGCACCCTTTCCCAAAATATAGAGGGCTAATCCCCCACAAAAATATTGGGGGCTCGCCCCCAACGCTCCCTAGGTTCCGTCGCCTTAAAAATAGTATGTTGTAGTTTTGTAACGTAAATGTAATGACTATTTGTTACAGTGATTAGTATTACTGCATGTAGGAACACGCCTTCCCATAAGTGCGCATCCAGCGTCATCACCAAGTGTAATGTCTGTATTTCTCCAAACATATCTATCAAGTTCGCCCAAATTTGGTTCTACTGGTATGTTAGCCTTCTTATGTTCTTTTCCACATGTAAACTGAGAGCTCTCACGTAAAGTAAATTAGGCATAAAGATGTTAACGTTTTGCCAGTAACCAGCAAATTACCATGTCACCACATTTTGTTTTCACAAGCCGAGACATGGAATTAGCTTGTTCGTGGAGCAGACATTTTCAGACACAAAGACTACCGAACATCGCTGACTACCAGGCGCATCTGCGAGTTTTCATTTCTTGTCGACATCGTTATGCATTTCAATCTGCTGAATGTTCAACTTAAAGGACAAGAACATCGAAACAAAAACTCTTCTGGTTCGTTTCTTCCAGTTCGTTTCAGCTTTCGAGATCAAGTTACGACTGTGGGACACACAACTATTGCATTTCTCAACACTCCTGAAAACGAACCAGAAAGGCAGGACACGGACGAAGCATTCGCTGAGCTGCTGAGACGGGAGTTTGCAGAGCGTTCTCGGAGCTCGTATTTGCTCATATTCTACAGTTCTTTATTCATCATCATATAGTCAACGACGCACAAGAAGCAGTGCAGATGAAGTTCACCAAAATGTAAAATGGCTCTGTGGCACTCAAAGTGACATTCAGCGAAGTGTATCTTGCATCCAAACGCACATGACGACGGAACAGTTCTTAAACTGGTCACACATGCCAAGCTTTCTTGGACGAGGACACTTGGTCAAAATGTGATTTGCATGACAAATCAGACCTTGAATAATGTGTATTTACAATAGGAAATTGTTCAAAATTAGCCATTGATGTTTCATAATAACAACTACAGAATGTGTAAGTTCAGCTTCAACTCATATAAGAGCTAGGATGCCACGAAGATTGGGCTAGTGGTAACCAATATTAAGAAATGTGCAGCCCGCTAACCTAGCCCAAGTCACTTATTTGGCCCTCCATTTAAAAAGGTTGCCGACCCCTGTTGTACAGCATCTATGATGATTCACTGGAAATTTGTATCTCAAAGATGGACGTTTACAAAATGCAAATTTAAAGTAATACAGTAATATTTGTAGATTTCAAAGTACGTACCTGTCCACTAAATGAAATAAACAGCACACCAACAGCATTTTTTATGTTTTATTATAATTAAAGTATTGGCATGTCCTACAAAAATAAAAATGTATGTGTGCACGCACACACATAACCCAGCGATGTACGTACATATGATCATGTACTACATCCAAACACAACAGCAGCACAACTGATACCGAAATTCGGAAACTGCCAATGCAATTTTGTGGCAAATTATCCCGAAGCGATTAACAAACACGTACATGCACGCATACACAATTTAGTGCATTAAACCATTCAACAATGTAACAAACAGCCGACCATATGCAAAACAAATGAATTACAGCAAATGTAAAACCATTAAGGATGAAACAGTGTTTCAGCAACACAGTTTTACACTCCTGAATATACTTTCAGTTTGTCTGGTCATTAGCAAAGAAGGAATTGGCAACCAGTCAGTTTTACACATTTTTCACAAAAGCAGTTTTCATTCCTTTGACAATTCTACCAATGTGTCGTTAATCAACAATACAAACAAAATAATCAGTGACAAAGTTGAGAACAGCCAACAAAAAGATCAATTACAAATGACTTCACTCGAGATTGTAGGAAAATTACATCTCTTCTCATTCAAAACATCAGACCGTTAACTTCCATGTAACGTACTCGGTGCATGCAAAAACCACCTCCAAATCGGCAGCACATCCAAGTACCGCCGACCAGACATTGCTAATTGTCTTTGGTTACTTGCCCGTCAAAACATCACACATTTCATGAGGTAAAACCAGCTGTGACTAGATATATATTGTTTGCTGCCCAACAGACAAACTATATTGGTGTGGTAACATTTCCTAAATGAAACTTCCCGATGACCGACAGAAGCATATGGCACGCAAAACAGCACCGAACATTCTGTCACAAACTTTTCTACGACGTGCCAGTTTGAGAATATAGCAGACACATTACCAGTAAATAACAACAACTAAATAGCAACGTTGACGCCATAACTAATGGCATCGTTCCATGCCTATTCGCAACAAGTAAATCAAGTGGAAGATTTAATACTTCTGTATGTTAGATTATGATTCATTTCACGTTCTCATTGAATCGTCTAAATCAGCTATAGCAACTAACTTTATACCATCAGAATTACCTTCACTGGTTATGCATTCTAGTAGCCTACTAGTTCTTTGCCCTGATAATAGATAACAACTTCATACCCACGGATCCAAAGTCATTCACATATATTCACTAATTTTGCTAGTAAAATTCTAGTCTAGATTAAAGTAACAATGTAATATCTAAAACACAGTTTTGGTTGATTCAGTTTATAGCATTACACAATAAAATAGAACAAACTGTTAGGATCTCCAATTTTGTTGCATTGATGCCATAAATACCAACTTAGTTTTGCATTGCTAAAACAATCCCTAATTATGAACTAAAAAAGGAATACCCGAAAAGTAGTTAATGCTATACTGCCAGTGTTTATTAAGCTTGTATGAGTAGTTCCAAAATTATACCATGGATTTGAATTTTGCATCAAATATCAGAGGTGAGAAACTTCTTCTTTACACAATATCGCAGCTGTGTTGTACCCCCTACAGGGGTGTGGATCCACCCACGACTGTACCCCTCTCGTCAGGTTGCTACCGCAAACACCAGGGCTTTCTGTTGCTATTAATGTGTTGACACGGGTTATTTCTTTTTGTCCACCTTGCCCAGAACAAAGGCAGTCCGACTTGGAAGGTACACCTGCAAGAGAACACAGATTCACATCAGGCAGGTAGCTTGATTGGTCATCACGAGAAAGGATGAAGAAATGTAATTTTTTAATTAATCACTACAGATGTACTATTTCTACTTGACTTGGCTGGTGACCCATGCCTTCAGTTAACTTGTGAAAATTATAAAACAAATATTGATAAAGTAAACTCCACAATAAATAAATGATCAATGAGAAGTTTTATTATAGTTGTTTGCTGAACGTGAAGGAATTACAAAATCAGCACCATTCATTGATTTATTACCGTAGAATGAGGACACCCCTTGCGAATTGATACAAATATGAGGGACATGAAGATATTACGTTTTTGTTAATCGAGTAAATAATTTGTTGATTAATGCGATATTTATCATTGACAAAATGCATTTTGAAGGCTTCATTACACAGTGTATCAAAAAAGGTACTGATATTTGCCCACTGCACGTACAACACATTTTCGGTGATGTAAAACAGAATATAATTATTTGGGTTGCCCATACCAGGTGCTTACGAGATGAACAATTTACACCAAATTTTGGGTAAATTTGATATGTCTTTCAAGCATTTCAAATTCAAGCCAAATTTAGCAGCAATTATCTCTCCTGCGTCTGGTAAAGGCAAGCGGTCCAACAAAAGAAAGTCTAGATAGTCATTAGACACTCTTGGCCAACCATTAAAAATGGCTTGGTGATCCAATTTTGGGTCATGACTTAGAGGTTAAGAACCGTTGCTCAACTGCGACTCACCATCACGTAGTTTGCCCGGTTGTCCCACGGTTCCGCAATTGTCTTAAACTCGATGCTGTGGTCGAGTCGTCGGAATCCACCGAACTCTTCGGCGTCCGAATCGAGGATGATCTTGTACGTGCCGGGGATCTCTATGCCGACGCGGTAGTCGGTGAAGCTCTGCCCATGGTGGAAGTTGAAGAGAAACAGCACACCTGCTCGCTCAAACACGATCACCTTGTCACCGTTGTGTTGCCGACTCACGTATGCCTGCACACACACACGTACACCGCTGTTGTATATAGGTGTATCACAGAAGTATTTCAGTGTAACATTGGGGTTTTAATAGTTTCCTCTGTGATATGCCGGCAGTTTTTGCATTTTGAAAAAATTTCTTAGATTTAACAACAAATTCTGTTGAACGATGGATTTTCCCTGAGCTCGTGATCTTAGTGAAACAGTCCTCAGATTACAGAATCTTTGACTTTGTGTACTTGCGAGACGACCTCTAAGAATTCATGTAGCTATCATCCTACCCACCGGATCGCTAGAGAGCCACCCGTATTGTTCTTCAAGGTGGTTCATGGCTGCGTCGAAGTTGTTGAGGAACTTATACTTTAGGTTTGGGTCATCCACGAGGTTCCACTGGCGTCGTGCATAGTGATAACTAGAATTGTTCCCAGCTCGAGGGAAGTCTAACCACTCTGGGTGCCCAAACTCATTGCCTGCAACAGCAAAGAACATAACACAATTACACTTATTGTAATATACAGTTAAACGTGCTTCCGCAGTATTTGAGAATTTTGTGCTAAAAATTAACATACTATAACAACTGTATGTTTTTAGACACCCTAAAAATTT